>JAABKJ010007545.1:245239000-245292342 GCA_011634705.1 Andricus grossulariae | reverse complement strand
TCGACGTTTTTCCACGCCGAACAAACCTGTGTTTTAATATCCAATGATCGGCCTTCTGAGATATGAAGATTATTCCTACTGTCCTTCACCTTAGCAATAAGTGAAACTGAAACTTTCACTATGTGAGGATACTTTGCAGCAAACTTTGTCCTGAAATCGTGTCCCTTGGAGCTTTTAGTTTCAAACTTTTCACTTTTCTAATACAGACGAACCAATTCCTCTTTTATTGTGGTGTTCTACTTGGTGCTTTCTGATGATTTCTGTTTAGGTGGTTGTCTGCAAATTTCTAACGCTAGCTAAATCATGCTCAGCAGTCATAGTCAAAGTTTTACTGTTTACCATTTCTCGCAGATATTCTGGCTAGCCAGCTGTTTGATAAGTGAGATCTACCTAACCGTCTTGCAGCTCACCATAATCACCAAGAATATTCTGATAGATAGTTCTGAATTTGTCTCATGAAATAATTACCAATTTTGAAATAAAATATTTATATATTTCTCCCCAATTGAAAAATATAGGACGTCATTTTATTACGTAATAATACTTAGATTATTCAACTGTTTCCATGTCAATGAGCCAACTTTTTTTTTTGACATAATGGCAGCTTCTTTTCTTAATGTTTTGAAAGATTATTTTTTCACATAGTTGAGCTGTTTCTTTCTTAATTGAATCAGTATTAACACAAAGAGTATATCTTTTTATATTTGAAATTTGAAATTTAGAAAACAGCACTTATGTCTACAGGTTACACTGTTGAACTGTTAGGTGTCCAAATTTTAGAATAATTTTGTTGGATAAAATGCTCGATACATTTTTTATAAAATTTTGATTTACAATTACTTTTTAATAGGTTGTATATTCTTCACATTGCGTGCAAAAAAAGTTAAACTGATTGCTACAATATTATAATCATTAGATTTTGTTCATTATTTGAATATTGATATCAATTTTAAAATATTATTTTATTTAATAAGAGTTTTCATTTTAGACAAACTAAAATCTCACCAAAATCATCTTCGATCCAAAAACTTTCACTAAGCAAAAGGTCATCAGTTAAATCAATATAGAAACTGATAAAAATAAGAATCATCAAAATCTAGGTTTGCCAAGTAATTCCAAAATGTATCTGAGTTGTTAATTCTATAAGCGCGATTTTCTCTTTTTCAAAATGATGATTATTTTAGCAAATTGTAAGCGTTTTGCCTTAATGCACTCTTTCAATTAAATAAACAACACATTTTTCGTCTTTGTATTCATTACTTAATCCGAGGTCTGGAATTTGTTTGCACCAACTGTGACCTGAATGAAATCTACAATGATTTATAGTAATTTGATTATTAAACACTAAACGTATAGCCAAGTGGATCCAAATTTCAAAGTATACATAAATTATGTTAGTCTGACAAGAAAAATGTAATTTTTCACGTTCTGAAGCTATGTGAGCAAATGCATTAGCATAGGAATTGATTTTTCTTCAAGAAGGATGGATATTAGATTTAAAAAATAATTTGCCGAGGGTAAAAAAAATTGTGGTCACAAATGAATTCAGTCAGGGTAAAAGATCAGTATTTTATTATTTATCCGAAAAAATGAGCATTTCGTAGCTTTTTAGAGGCGCACATAAAAAAAATTCTAAACTTATATTGAGAATTTGACTGCTAATATTTTACCATGACTTTTTATTGATAGCCTTAATGATTCAATAAATTAAAAAAAATTTTAAATGAGGTAAACAATTTTGTCAAATTCCAGCCTTAAGGATAATTATAGTTTGAAACTGAACATTACAAATTTGTTTATTTTTCATTTGCTGATGTTCCAAGATATTGGAAATTTAAAACTTAAATTCAAACGAAAATAGATTTCAAAGGCTTAAAATGGCGCAATTTCGAAAACTGGGATCCTACTCAACTTGTATTGTGTTTTTTATTTTTATTTTCGAATTAATACCTTAAAAAAGCCTGATTTTTAGTTGGACATTCACAAAAATGAATAATTTATAATTGAAAATTATTGTATCGGAACATTTCAAGAATGAATAATAATAATTTAAAATAAAATTTTAAAATATAAGAAGTTAAAAACTGTGTGTTTTTAAATTAAGAATAAATGAAAATTTGACACATTGTAATTTATTTCTCAGTAATGAAATAATTTGTTCATTTTTGAATGTTTATAATTGTACGGCTCTGAACTTGCATCGTAAACGCTAAAATTTCAACTTTTCACTTTCATACGTTCTAACTTTATAATTACCAATTTCAAAATTTTGAATTTTTAAAACGATATGAATATACATAATATTATTGAAATTCATAATATTTTTGGTATAAACAATTCTTCATTTCAAAATTGTTGGTAATTCAGTCTTTTTTTAATTTTAAATGAAGTTTTAAATAAAGATTTGTATTGGAAAACTTTAACATTTTTTGTTCTCGAGTCATGTGTTCTGATTCAGTATTTGATTTGAGTTACGATATTTATAATTTCTATAAACATAAAGTCGACAAGCACTCTTTGAACATGTGAAATCGAGCAAAAATGATAAGAATACAGATTTTTTTCGAAATAATAATAATTACTAAATATAACTTGGAAGCGTTTGAAATTTAGAAAATATATATTTAAGGATTTTTAGTTAAAAACCTTTCAAATAAAACAATTGTAGATCAGGTAACATTTTTTTAAGTAAACTACAGTCAGAAAAAAGATGAATGTCGGATGAAGATGAAGATTCGCAAAGAGGAACACCAGGAATAGGTTTGCCATAAGGTAAGCACTCAAACTGTGAACTCAAATCTGCAGGAAGAAACAGTGAATTAATTTTTTTCAAGTATGTAGGTATATCATGCAAAATTGCGAGGTAAGAATGAGCACATTGAGGTAATATTGCACTGAAAAAATTATCAAAAGCTAAACTCGCAATATTTATGGAACATTGTTCGAGAAGGATCCTGGAAATAACTTGTTTTGAATTTTTTTTTCAAAATGTAGTGCGCTTTCATACGCCGAATCCAGATATCAATCTCTTATTGTTTGTGTTATCAGCCGACATGTCACTTGATTTTGATTTGTCGACCCTGAAATATTTGCGAGTAAACTCGAGATCTGATAAAATCCGTAATGTTGCCAGCCCGACACTTTTAGGTTCTTCCAAGCACATAAATCGTACGTTTAAGCCAATTAGTGGTTATGCAATTTCGACTGTTTCTCTACTGTATATTTGACAACCGTTTAGCTCATGAACAGAAACCTTAAGATTGAGTGTTTTTCAATTAATATTTCGAAAATTGATAAAATCTGTATCCGACTCACCGTAGAAATTTTGTACTAATGCAAAATTATTTTGGATTAGCACAAAGTGTTGTATCAATACCGACATCTTCAGGATTGTAAGGGCCTACTAGGTTATCAGGGCCTATTCTATATTTTATGATTCAGTAAGTGATAACAAATCCAATTTGGAATGTAAAAAGGTGAAGCTTCTAGTTTTTAAATTTTTGTGGGCTAGGATTTCATCGAATGCTTATATATTTTATAGAACTATTTATGTAAGCATGATTTAGACTAAGGTGGACGAATTCTTGCACTCACGTTAACTCGATGTACTTTCTAGCTCTGAAATTCAGAAAAATGTTGTATCACTAGGAAGCTTTAAAAATTACCCCAAAATTGAGTATTATACAGGCAACAGTATGCTCAACAGTGAGCTCAACACACTTTCATCCTATCACGAGAGCTTAAATTTCTTCGAACATCACCAATGGGGTTACCGAATCGATTAAAATGGGTAATGTATGGGAAACCTGATGACGGGCAAAATCATTTACCTGAGCTCCGAAATGGTTGCTATTATTGTAAACAAACACCGAGAATTATCTGCGAACGATAGAATGCAATTGAGGCAAAGCATTATTATTGCCCGCATTGTGACAGTATGAGGTCTAAAAGTGTAGCGTGCGTTCGGTGTGGTGGTCGTATTGTGAGCGACATTGATGTGGGGGTGGTGGGGCGCCCGACACGGTGTGATGATCGGGCGGTGTTCTGATGTTGCTGCGTAGACTGTCGTCGTTGCGATTGGGCGTGAATCTGGAATTGGATGGTGAAAACAACCCGAACTCCGAGGAATACCATGACCATGTTAAGAGGTGAAGGATTGAATACCTTCATAGGCGAGACGAGAGGAGCTCAGAGAGCACCCATATGATGCAAGAAGGGGGTGAACGAGGTCAGGATCTGCGTATACAGGATGACGTTGTGGAAAGATGAGAGTTTCATGCTCGCTGAAGATCTTCCCTGACTTAAATAAGTAAAAACCACAGTAAGGGTTGTGGTTTCCTTGAAATAAAGGACACCGTGATATTTGTGGAAACCCGAAACGGGTGTTGTTACTTGTCCACGCAGCCTCTCATTCAATTTCCGACAGTGAAACTGTCCCGGTTGACAACATACATCCTGCATTTCCTGGAAATGAATTTTGATTGAATTTGGGCTCATTCCAGACAAACTTAGAGTTTGCAAAAAAATAGAAATTGGGACAGATGCAGATTATGTTGGACAAATTTTTGTTTGCGGGAAGCTTTGAAAATATCTTTAAAATTATATAGTGTACGTGCGAGCTATACATTAGATTGTTATATTTACCGATAGAGTTGAGGACGACCGTCAGGATCAGGAGCAGAGTATGAACAATCCACATATCTTCCAACTATGGCAGAAGAAAATTGATGCGTGAATGAAGAATTTAGTCAACACTGTTTCCAATGTATCTTCTGGTGTAAAATTGTTGCATATATGCAGTATCTTACGGTACCATTTATTAATTTTTTCAATATTGTTCTGCTAATAATGCAGCTATTAGGTATGAAGTTTCTCATGTACATTTTGTTTTATCTTATTACAATTCAGCTGCATGTGGCAAGTTTACGACCTTCCAATCTCATAACTTCAGCATATTACAAGTTTTGTACAGACCTATCACCGGGACGGGTATGAATCTACATGCCTTAACATAGGCAGTGAGCTATGTCGTTCTCCATGAAAAATTTCAAAACATACAAAAATAGTATTTACTGGCAAAATGTTCTCTATTACCAAACTGTTGGTTCTTATCGTTTCGTTCTTATCGATGACATGATAAGATTCCATCAAGTACGTCGAAGCATCCTTTTTTTAAATTCACTATAGCTCCGCCGCATCAAATTTAAAAACAATCATTTTCAGTTTGTAGAACCATCAACGGGTATTTTCTAAAAGTGTAGTTAAACAAAAACAACAGTATCTGACATTCATTAATATTTTTTCAATAACAAAAATTTTGCAATACATAATTTGTGTAATTTTCAATGTTCCGTATTAAAAATAATATTTTCTCTCTAAAACGAAATCAGTAGTATTGCAAATCTGGAAAGTATAATTAAATAAAGTTTTCCCGTGACCTACATTCCATTTAAAAGTTGAAACGTGTGCGAGAATTTGAAAAATTGTATTGAGGTGAAATATAGATCTAGCAATATTTAATCCTTGAAAAGTAATTTTTAACAGAAATAGCTGAAAAAAATGTATCTACTTTTTTCTCAGCCTTACAAATATGCCTTATGAATATTCAAAAGAGGAAGCTTTCAATTTTTATAAACACTCAGTGCGCATCCAAGAGTCGAAATAAATATCTCTTGATTGGTTAAAGTATATCAAAATCTCTTGATATCTTCAAAATCTTGTGCAATCTTTCAAATCGAATAATAATTCTGTACACGAGGCCATTATAGGATAGCGTTTATGACTCGATTGAGGTAATGGAATTTTTTTCTCAGCAGAAATTATTCAATATGAATGTCAAGATCTCAGAAGGACAAGCTTGCCCCCTATAACCAGTGCGAGAACGATAAAGATAAATTACGCTAATAAAGCACGAGAATATTTATTAGATACAATGTTAACAAAATTCTTCATTGACGCAATAATCAGTTCTTCTCCAAAATGGATAAAACGAGGATCGTTGACACTCTGGTCGTTATATGGGCGGTCATGTTTAATTCTATTGGTGAATTTAATTTTATAATTTATAGTATATATAATTTTCAAAACATTTTTGAAGCTTTCTGCAAATAACAATTTGTCTGACGAAATCCTTATCTATCACAAGTGCTATCATTTTCCAAACGATATTTAATTTTTTTTCTCGAAATAAACACCGATTCAATATAAATTTATTTATTAAGAATCCAGAATGTATATGTTGTAAAACATATAATTGGAAAAGCATTCCCGGGTGACACAGAATTCTTGTCAATTTCAGAACCAGAAAGTACGTTGAGTTAAAGTGGATGCGAAAATGTATCCAACTTATGCCAAATCATGCTTACATAATTTGTTAAATGAAATGTATCAGCATTTGATGAGTTACCATCCCACAAACTTTTAAAAATTAGAATATCCCCTATTTATAAATTACAAATTAGATTTTTAATTACTGTTTCGCAAATAACAATTTTTCCGGCGTAATCCATGTCTATCCCAGTTTCTATTCTTTTTCAAACGCTATTCAAGTTTACAGATGTGATCAAGAATTTAACTGGATTTATATAGCGGGAATATGAAATGTAGTTATAATTGAAAATGGAATTCAAAAAACATTTCCTATTGATACAGAATTTTTCAGAATTTTGGTACCGGAGAGTACACTGAGTTGAAGTAGAAGCGATTGTTCGCTTTTTTCTAAAACTAAAAACTGAATTTTCTATTGGCGTCGAAATAGTTAAAATGTTGGCTAAACCCTTGTGGCTAGCTACCCTCAAGGTTCTAAAAGTATCTGTTATGGTACAGAACTTGTTACAAATCCGAAATAATTCCGCATCGGTAGGGAATGGGTGAGGTTTTTGACTTATGATTTATCTGCGTGGTCAACGGATTTTTTATGATCCACATCTTTTCAACAATAAAACGTATGCACATCTGCGCAAAGTGTTGTCTACTCTGCGGAAATGTCGCTACATGTGTTTATGAAAGCGCGCTACATTCTGCGAAGAAAAATTTAAATTATGTATTTTCTTACAGATTTAAGTGCACAGTTCGACTGTCTACCTAATGGTGAACCTATTCCTGGTGTTTCTCGCAGTGAACCTCCTTCTCCATCAAACAGATCTGCTTCACCTAACAGGTCTCTTCCTCAAACCAGGCCTTATATGCCGGCCCCGTCTCCTTCTATAGCCGATTCTTCTCTTCGTGCCAGATCCAGATCTCCTGCAGCCAGGTTCACGGCGCCACCTACCAAGATTGATTATGGTTTTGGCGGTCAATATGAACTTGACCGACTTGAATGTATTCGGCTTACTTCCCATAAGAATCCCTGTCGGCGATTCGAACTTCGACGATACACTTTTCCTTTGAACAAGGCACTTCGATTACTTGAGAGTCACAATGTATATGTGCCCACTCCAAGCCAAGAACAAATTGTATTATCAACAGCCGATGGCGATGTCTTTGCAATATTGGAAAACCCTAATCTTCTTGCTGCAATATATACAGTTCATGGTCGCAAGGCTTGTAAAGTACGAGCAAAAATAAACATTGAAAGTGGCAAGATCACTCCATTAACCAAAGATGAAACGAAAGAAATTCCAGCAGGCCGTAATACCAAACTTGTTTGTACTTTTATAGTAGAGCGTGTGAACCACAATCCTCAAAAACTTTAATTCAATAACAAAAAAAAAAAGGTGACGCACAACGCGCGTTACACCCGTTACATGAATTTCTTATGCAGATGAGCGTAACATTCTTCTCAACCCTTTACTGTAAATAAAATTCTGTATCAAGTATGTGGATTTTAAAATATTCCTGCCTTTGAATTTTTTAAATTACCCTATCAGCATTACGGATAAGCTAAAACAATGCTTTTGATATTTTAGTCACACATCTCTTTTTTATAAAAGTACCAGTAGCAAATGCGCGCTACGCGAGCGCATGCGTGTTGTCATCAGTCTTGAAAGCGATGTTCAATTTTGTTTATTAACAAAACAAAATATCAAAACAAAAACGCATTTATTTTAAAACGTGTCATTTTTGCTCCCTTATGAAAATTTTAATAAGTGAAGTTTCTAGGAAAACATTTTTTTTGTTCGAAAATTTTCAAAATTAAATAAGATATCTTTCAACCTGTAAAAATAACTATGAAAATTTCTTGACTTTATTTGAAGCTAACGTTCCACCTTGAGCAAAATTTCCATGTGTAGAATGAAAATCCTGTTTATGTAAAAATATAGATATTTTGGGTGCTTCAATGTTACATTCATCATTCTTTATGGACAGTGCACAAAGTGAAAAGCAAAAATCGTTTCAAAATTTCAAAAATATTTTTCGTGTCTTTAATAGGCTTCAATGTTTCTCATAGTTCCTTTCGTCATATACTTTTATTTTATAATACTTATTATCGGTTCCGGTTCTGATTTCTCCGGAATCGTACGAAATAACCTTCAAACAGAGGCGCAACAACCGCTGCGAAAGCTGAATGGCATCTAAGTGAGGTGTCCCCAACGGTGACTTTGAGATATCGGGTGACCTGTCAGAGCATGTGCAGTCTTATTCTTGCATGCGGGGATCTACAAGGATGGACGAACCCTTTTTCCTAGCTGCTCGTGAAAACAGCAATGATGAAACCGAACATAGTTGCAGTAAGTGCAGTTCAAAATATTCGAAAGCGCAGGGTGCCAATAATGGGTCGAACAACAATACCGACTATCCTCGAGTAGGGAGAGCCAATCAAGACGAAGTCAATGTGATGGACGGGCAGAATTTCGTTGTTTTCACGTGGACGGATCAACTTAGATACGACCTGCTGGAGTGCTATGATACCAGTATGGCTGCTGAACAAAAATTATACATAGCGCGACTTTATACTTTGTGGTGCGAGAGAGAGAGAGAGCAAGCCAGAAAAGGAGAAAATAGAAATAAAAACAATGTAAGCCACCGAATCTTTGGAAAGCACACATGATCAAAAATCATATTTACAATGAAGGGTTAAGAAGAATGTCACATTTATGTGTATAAGAAATTCGTGTAACTTGTGTACAGTTTTTTAAATCTGGTTCCGGAAAGTGCAGTTCCCCGTTGTTAGTCTTACTTTCTTTTTTGTCATTAAATTATTGTTGTGGAGCACCGTGGTCCACACGCTCCACCATACAAGTACAAACGGGTTTGCTATTACGGCCTTCTGTAATTTCTCTAATCTCAACTTTTATTAATAGTGAGATCTTGCCACTTTCGATGTTTATTTTCGCCCGTATTTTACCAGCCTTGCGACCCAGAAACGGTATATAGTCCAGCAAGAAGATTAGGTTTTTCCAGTATTGCAAAGACATCGCCATTGGCTGTTGATAATACAATTTGTTCTTGGATTGGAGTGAGCACATATGCATTGTGACGCTCAAGTAATCGAAGTGGCTAATCGAAAGGAGATGTGTATATTCGAAGTTCGAATCGCTGATAGGTATTTTTATTGGAAGTAAGTCGAATACATTCAAGTTGGTCAAATTTCTATTAACCTCCGAAACCAAAATCAATCTTCGTAGGTGGAGACATGAACCTGCCAGAAGGTGATCTGGATCTGGCACGAAGAGGAGGCTCGGCAGGAGAAGGAGGATTGGCGGGAGAATAAGGCCTGGTTTGAGAAAGAGACCTGTTTGGTGAACAACGTTTGCTTGATGGAGAAGAAGGTTCGCTGCGAGGAGCACCAGGAATAGGCTCGCCATCAGATAGACAGTCAATTTGTGCACACAAATCTGCAAGAAAAAAGCAGAGAATTTGTTATAAGAATGTAGATGTATCATTCAAAATTGCTTAGCAAGACTGAGCACACTAAGGAAAGATTGTACTAGAAAACATATCAAACGCTGAACTCGCAATATTCAGGAAACATTATTTGTGAAGGATCCTCGAAAATACATATTTTAAATTTTTCTTTGCAGAGTGTAGGTCATAGGTTTCATTGTTGAAAATATGCGGATCATGGAAAATCCGTTGACCACGAAGATCAATCATAAGTCTAATGCAATTACAGATCTGGAATGTTGTAGGAGTACGAAATTAATTTCAAAAGCCTGCAGAAATTTCATGATAGGAATTAGCAGTTGTGTAAACACCGCACCCATTCCCTACCCATGCAGAATGACTCCGAATTTTTAATTAGTTCTGTACCATTACAGACACTTACAGAACCTGCAGTGTAGCATGGTACAAGGGTTTAGAACACATTTTCACTATTCTGATGAAAATAGAATATTCAATTTTCAATTTAAAAAAAAACGAGCAATCAAGTTTTTTGAAATTTTGTCAGGTAGTTACCAATGGCATGCTAAGACTCTTCATCTAACTGTCAACGTGAAGAAGGTTCAGAGAAAGATGTACAAATTTTCGCTGGCACTTTAACTCAATGCACTCTCCGGTTCTGAAATTCAAAAAAATTCTGTATCAATAGAAAGTGCTTTTCGAATTCCATTTTCAATTACAAATACATTTTGTATTTCCGCTGTATAAACTCTGATTAAATTCTTGATAATATCTGTAAACCTCAGTAGAGTTTGAAAAAGAATAGAAACTGGAATAGACACGGAATACGTCGGACAAATTGTTATTTGCGGAACGGTTCGAGAAATTTCGTACGGATGCAAAATTGTTTTGGATTTGTTAAAAGTTCTATAACATTAGCGACGCCTTTAGGATTTGAAAGGTTGCATGCTATTTTGGCCTAGCCTAGGTTTTTATGATTTGAGCAGTCATTAAAAATCAAATTTTTAACTTCGAAATAGTGAATATTCTAATTTTTGAAAGTTTGTGCGAGGGGAACTCATGCAATGCCAATGCATTTCATTTAACTACTTATGAAAGCATGAATTGGAATAAGGTCGTTACATTTTCGCTTTCACTTTAACTCAATGTACTTTCTGGTTCTAAAATTCAGAGGATTTCTGTATTACCAGGGAATGTTTTTTCAATCACATTTTCACTAAATCTAAGTTCTGGATTCTCGAGTTGTGAATTCAGATTGAATCGGTGTTTATTTCGAGAAAAAAAAAATTAAATATAGTTTGGAAAAGAATAACAGTTGAGGTTCCAAATGCAAGAAGGGGACGAGCGCTCGAAAAAGTGAAAAAGTACACGTATACGGTGGTATACGTGTTTTCACCAGAACAAGAATAGAATTAGTTATAAAAGTGATTTTTACAGATTTAAATTAAATTTTTTTTTGCTGGGACAGCGTGATATTTTTTGCCTCTTCCGAAATATATTTCACTTCTAGACCAGAGAGAAGAATTTTCATAAGGTTTCAAACTATTTACTACAAAATTCGTGAAGATCATCAAAGTAAACAACTAATAAATATTTCATCAAGTTTTTAAAGAATGCAATAGGTTAGAAGAAATAAAATTCAGGTTGAAATTTCGTTAACTTAGACGTTTGAAATTTTTTTTTCTCAATGTAATCATCTTAAAGCACAAGATGCAAGCTTTACTTTGAGCTCTATCGCTTTTGGATTCAGATTCAGATACCTAAAATCTATGAGGAAAACGTATATTTAGTCACGGTTGAATTTATAATTTTTGACGGAAAGTAGGGGTTTTCGGCATAATCGAAAAAATGACTTATAAAAAAATCTGCCCGCCTCGCGGGCACATCCTCATCGCGCGCTTCGCGCGCGGCTCGCTTCGCTTGCAAGTTTGAGCGTGCCTAGTGCGCGCACCTGTTGGATCTCGCGCTTCGCGCTAGATTTGGTATTCATCTCGCGCTTCGCGCTCAATAATGTATTCACCTCGCGCTACGCGCTCGGACACATTTACCTGACCTTTTATAATTGAATGATATTTAATATCTACTTCCGGATTAATTTGCAGAAGATTGGCGATTCCATCTTCTGAAGTACTGATTGCAAAGATTTCTCTAATGGTCACGGCTTCATTTTTCGGTAAAGCTGTCCATCCTAAATCAAACTTATTCAAAGCATCGCGACCTAAAATAACAGAAGCTCGCATGGTCCTATCAGGCACAACAAAAATTTCTAAATTACGCTCAACATTATCAAATTGTACTTTTACCGATGCAATGCCTAGTTGAATAAGTGTCCTATCGTTGACTCCACTATACACACGAGACGATCCAGGAACGAAAGGTCTTATGCTCGCCCACGGTGTCAAGCTTTCCTTCACAAAGCTTATCGGGCTCCCAGTGTCCAATAGTGTGTCCAAAGGCAGAACATAGCTTTTGCCTCTACACTCGAACTCGTAGTCGATCATCCTGAAGCACTGTTTATCGAGTGTATTCCTTGAGATACCACCAATTCAAAGCATTTGAAGCAAGCTCCAGCTGGTCTCCTAGGCAATCCACAATTTGCCGCAATATGTCCATTTTTGCTGCAATTAAAGCAGCGTAACAGAGAAGTGATTTGATCACCCTTGTCCTTTGCCACTCTTTCGGAAATAGATCCTCTCGAGACCGTATTCTTATTACCTTCCTGAATATTCTTAACATCGTCTTTCAAGGAGACCTTTTCGAATGCCCTCAAAAGATCTTTTTTCTGTTGAAACTGTTGGATTCTAGCTTGATTTCGTATTGATAAATCTGAGATTCCGTCTATTACGTAGTCAACCAATTCTTCTTCGACGATGGGAACCGCGTTTGCCAATATCAGTTTTTCCTGGAAATAATCGCAAAAGGATTCGGAAGATTTCCACACACGGTTCTCGAATTTTCTTCTTAGAGTCATCCTGTCCTGGCGGTGGTCGAACATGGCCTCGTGTTCAGCCAGAAGGCTATCCACTGGTATCCAGATGAATTCCGGCCTTGAATGGAACCATCTCAATGCCTTTCCTTTTAACTTCGAGCCCATCAAAAGGCATCCGTAATCGTCATCCAGCTTGCAAGTTGATTTCAATAATGTGAATTGGTCTTTCCATTTGCGGAAATCTGTCTCACTACCTGAAAAGTCGCTCAGAAGGTCCTTGAGAGTATTTATGTTGACGTGAGGTGGAGCCCGCTCGACTACAGCAGGAGCGGGGGAAGCGCGCAAAAGCTCTAACTCCCGTCTTGCAAGCTGAAGCTCACGTCTCATCAAGTCGTGCTGTCGGCGTAAGAAGTCGGCTTCTCTCCCCTGGATACTCCCACAATGTGCTTGTGGCTAACTGGATCTCCGAGGAGATGAAACCCCCCACTCCTCATCACGATCGTGGTCGTTCTCATTGGATCGTTCGAGTAAACTGGCTTCCCTGAGCCAGTCATCTGTTGGATCCGCTTCCTGCAACCGTCGTATGATTTCCGCCTTGCTTCCACTGGCAGATAATCCTCGGTTGGTGCATATTTCATTCAACTGGACACACTTCCATTTGTTGGGATCCATAGCATACGTCACGTGACTAAAATAGTCAAAAGTTACACTATCGCACTTGGATAGGAGTACACACGCGCACGGAATTGAAAGCGCCGCACCGCGTTCTCTTTCGTGAACTAATTCACGACACTTTGATCCACCATTAATCGAACTGGCGTACACTATTCCGCCATTACGACCCAAGTTGAAACTTTATGGGACCCTTTTTTTAGAAGTTTTTGTAACTATTTCGGTAAAATTTTCAAAGCAGAAGGCTCGTGCAGTCGCGTATCCAGTAAACGGCTCAGGAGGAGTCGGAAGTCTCTCTGGGCCACAGAAAACTGGAAAACTGAAGCGCGTCTGAACACGAGGTACGCGGAAATATCAGCCTAAGTTTTTTTCTTTTTTTTCGAAGAAAATGCTTCTCACATCAACATCACCTTACATTTCACTAGCACTCGCGTATCCAGTAAACGGCTCATCAGGCACAGAAGTATCTCTGGGTCAAGAAAGCCCGAGAAAAAAAAAACAGAATCGCGTTCGAATACTAGCCACGCGACAGAATCAACCCAAGCTTTTGCGGGATAAGTTATTATCTTCGCGGCACCGTCACCTCACAGTTCACTGTGTGCACATTTAGACATTGGTATCCCACTTCTGAATTTGTAAGGAAAACAATACAGGGATTCAGGGATAATATATGAATGTTTATTTAGGTAACTGTTTACACTGTGTTTGTCGGAAGAGGACTGACTCGAGGTTGGCCTCTCGATGTTGGCACTGTCGAGCTATCGATCTTAGTGCTCTCTGGCGTCAGTCTTATTCTACTGTTTAAAATAAGTAACACCTCACATGAAAAGGACTGATGCTAAGGTAGAGATAGATAAAGTGGAAAGTGTCTGTTACGTTGTAACAATTTCTTAGTTTACAAATTTAGGATGTTTTGTTGTCACTTGGAAATTCTTCCAACTTTCTATTTCTTTCAAATCTCCGAAGACTTGTTAATAGAAGTAAACCTGCAATCTTAAAAGCAGATTTGTACTGAAAACCGTCCTAAGCTGGGTACTTTGTCAAAACTCACGTCTCAAATATAAAATTTTATTGTCTTGTTTGTACCAAACCATTTAAAAATTTCGTATTCTATGCAGCTTTACGAAGCCATTAGCGACCTAGACCTTGGGATGGGCAATTTACCTTCAGCGACTTTCTTCAAAAATAATAAACCTCCCACTACTCTTGTACCGAGAATCCAAAATGTGACGTCAGGCCAAGGAGTGTCCTGCCACCTCCACTAGTATATATGTAACCAATCAGCATCCTTAAAAGCCCTTGCGTTTTCCTCTTTGGTCAATCCTTAGAGTTCGCTCGTCAGTTCTGCGACTTGAGAAAGACAGAAATCTTGTAACCGTCATGGCGAGAACACCTGATCGGGTCGACCTCAGGCTATCTTCAACCATTTGTAAACGCGTCAAATTTGAAAGTAATCTCTCGCCTTGTAACTCTCATTCATTCTAATAAATCGTGTGTGTGTGTGTGTGTGTGTTTAAAAATAAACTAATATTTGAACTCATTTCCTCGATTTATTAATCCAAAGACAATACAATTCATAGCAAAGACAATACACCGTTATTGTTATTATTATCAATAAATATCGCGTAAACCGTAAGTGATAGATCAAAATCGTTGTCAGTTTATGATATGGATATCATATTATAGTATAGTATATGTGGTACTCAAAACTCAAAAATGACATCCATTTTTACCTATCTATTACGGTTTACGGGATAACTGTTGTTAAAATTAACAATAATGGAAGGTTTCCGTTAGGACCTAGTGGAACGTTCGCAAGCAGCGAACATTTTACACGTTCCGGGAATGCTCCTGCAGTGGGACTCCGATGCTGTTTCGAAGTCGAAAATCGAAGGAACCTCTCTTTCTATATCTACACACGATGGAAAAAGAGGGTCGTTCGATTTTCGATTACGGCACAGTATCGGAGTCACAGTGCTGGAAAGTTCAGTTTAAACGTTCCGAAGGTTCCCGCCGAACGTTCCTGGAACGTACCGTGCTATTAGGGCTGTCCGAAAGTATAACCTAGTAAGTGCCATTTGCTGTAAGGGCTATTTTCCATCACGTATTCATGAAAAAGTGATCTCTATCGGAAAGGTATTTACTGGGTTTTACTTTTGGGGTAGAGTATTTAGATATCCATCGTCGCACAGATTCTTGAGGAAAATTCGAGAAAGAATATCCACAGGCTTTAACAGACTTGTTATTAGGGATGGGACTGAATTTATTTTTTTGAAATCTTTACAAAGATTGTGTAATGGCAGAATTCGGCGGGAATTTTTGGTAAATAGTACCTAACGGAAGGAATATATTGTCACCGAATGGATATTATTTAGCGCTCAACAATAAAAGTAAAGTTCGTCTGCTTTTTCATTTTAATTAGGTTATTTTACAGTCACTAACTGTTCAGAAAATATTCACTTATCCTTTTCTATCACGAATACTGGGTGTGCCACATGCATGCCTGTCCTTTTAAAAATCATTATTAAAGAATGTAAAAAATAAATACGAAAGGACTTATTCTCAGAAAAATAGAAAAATCCGTCTTTTAGTTACGTGCACTAAAAAAATTATTAGTTGGACCAACTATTTAGTTTGTAAGATATGGTATTGCCATTTTATTAGTTTGGACTACAACATTTTCTTAGTTGCTGATACTAATTGAATAGTCACTGCAACTAACGAAATTTGTCAACTAATAAAATAGCAGTACCATATCATACTAGCTAAATAGTTCTAGATAAGTGCCTCTACCAAACAGATTTTTAGGCCATTTTTCAATATAATTTACTTCGTCATATTATACATCGAAACAGCACGTAATTAAATAAAGGATCCACTGTTTGACACGTCACCAGTCAAAGTTACGCGATAACGTTACTATTTGGTTGAAATTTTATCTTTTTTGCTTTAATCTTTGTTTAAAATTCACATTTTGTATTTGAGTTCAACAAGTTGAAAAAAATTTTTTTCTTGAAATTTTTTAACCTGAAAATGTAGCTATATTCCATTTTTGGTTATAAATTGAATTTTCATGGTTAAAATTTCATGTATCTTGTTTAAAATTCGTATTTTTGGTTAGAAAAATACTTCTTCGTTGAAAGCGCATCCTTTTTGGTTAAAAAATAATCTGTTTTGGTTGAAAATTCAGCTATTTTGTTCAAAATTCGTCTTTTTTATTGAATTCAACTTTTTTTTATTTAAAATTAAAATCTTTATTTTATTTTTAAATATTAACTATTACATGTTGCGATGACAATTAATTACTACACTTTGTAAAAAAATCTCCAGATCGGTTATCATGACTCATAATAGAGTAAAAATACTATTAAAAATTTCGTAAAGTAACGCACGTTACGTTGCATTACAGTTACTCAAAAGTTGTAATTGCTTAACGTTCTCGGTACTTTTTGATTTAAGTATAGCGTTACCGTTACTAAAAAAATGTAGCGTTTCGGGTAACGTGTAACTATGAAACACGTACTATGAAAGGAACTTTCCCCTTTCCGATAATAAATCCAACAAACGATATTCTATCGTACTTCATTTTTAAAAATCATTAACTCATCTCTGTCATTAATAATGATTTGTAAAATAGCAGCAAGGAATTTTGCATACATAGACGATAAGTGAATCTTTTCTGAACATATAGTGAATAGTGATAACCTAATATTAATAAAAAAATCACATAACCTAAAATTCGGGCCTTTACATTTAGAGCCGAACTTTCCTTCTGTGCCGTTCAGCGCAACAACACCTTCCACTAGACTCTCCTAAACTCCGCACTTTTTTATGGTTCACACAGCGGTTCACATGGGTAGTCGTCTTGAACGTACCCAGGAAAGTGGAAAACAGCCATCAACCATGACCGCCTGTAATTAGGGTTGTGAGTCCATGAAACGTTTCATTGAAACCTTGAAAGTTTCATGAAACAATGAAACGTTTCATGGGACCAAAGTTTCTGAAACGTTTGAAAGTTTCACAAACACGTATGCGCTTGCACACTCATGTCAGGTTGAGGTTAGTTAATATAATGGCGTTGTTCAATGGAATAATCGTGCTGAACCTTGAAACCACGGGGGTGAAGCCTCGTGATAAAAATTGGAAATAAATATTTCCAATATGGCCGCATATGGAGCGACACATGCGCTCATGTGAGAACGAGGGGAACTAAAATCACAAGCGGCCCTGCATTCTTCACAACCGGCCTGGCAAATTCTAAAGTCGTGAGACCTGGTACAAGGCACTTGATTTGATTAATTAATTAGTTTTTTATTAATTAATTAGTTAATTGAAAATTTATCGTTAAGATTTCACGATTACGTTTATTGGGAAGTTTAAGAATTTGGGTAAAAAATAGGGTCAATCTTCAACGTTTTCAACCAAAATGTTTTCAACTGTCAGTTTTCAGTGCTACCATACTAACGATTTCAATTTTAACTACATTTTCGCAAACTGAATATTTCTAAAGTCCCTAGAAAGGATCTCAGATCGAACTGAGTCGGAAGTCAAATTTGCTACCGGAAGTTCCTATGCTGGCTTCACCCCCGTGCTTGAAACCTTGATAATACGAACAAATACGAGTACAGGCGCGATTTACGAGTACCGGACTACCAGGTTAACGAGTAAGATTTGAAAGATGGTTCGTCACAAGCACTGTGTATACAAGTACTTTACGCAGCACGGCAGTGAGGGAAGTGTTGTAAAAGTTAAATGCAATTTTTACACGTGGACGAATCTAAAAAATACGACGAGAATGATTCTTTATATAAAAGATTTTATTTTTACTTTATTGAAATCCAATTTTCAGATTTTTAAAATAAAATATTTTAAAAATTACTGCTTATTAAGAATCAACAGGTCATTTATTTATTTCAATTAGTTTGAAACGATTTGCTTTGAGACACAAAGGATACTATTAAATGTTTATATTTCATACTGAATAGTATTTTTATATTTTGAATTTTCCCGCCCTAATGTTTGAAACGTTTCCAAAGATTCATGAAACTTTTCATTTGGTCAAAGTTTCATGAAACTTTACAACCCTAGGCTTCACTATTGTTACATTCCAGGATCTGCAGTTGAATTTGATTCCGTTGTAGCCATTTGTTGATTCGTTGATAGAGAGTTCGGAATGCTGCCGTTGAGTGGTGGAAATCACTGCCGCAAAATTAGGTCAAGTTTGAAATAAGTACACCATTCTTTATGATCGAGAATTAACAATATTTATTTAATGTTTCTTGTTTCACTTCCAAATCGATAATTATAACTTTAATTAATGTACCCAAGTGCATTCATTTGTAACAAATCACGTTGATTTTACAAGATCATTATCTTTTTGACCGCTTAATTCGATTTGAGTTACAAACTTTCTAAGTTAAAAATACAAGAATTGAGTTTCGCAGGTTAAAAGTAGTTTTCAACGGAGTTGTAGATCAGAATTGGCCAAGAGCCAATCGCATTGCTGACGTCATGGAACTTTCCTAATGATTAACCAATAGTAAAGTAGGTCACTTTACTCCGCCTACAAGATATGAGTCATAAAATGAGTCATTCCATGATTGCCATTTCTAAAAATGAAAAAGTCTAAACAAGTCCGAAGTCTGTTTTGCATTCGGTCTGATTGGCGCCAAAACCCATCAATGATACTAAAATTAGGCCTATGATTCATCTATTAAATAAACAAATTTTGATTTCAAGACGCAATTGATCGTGTACTGCGTAGTATTTCGTACTACGTAAAAGTTTAGGTGAACATAGCCTAACAAAGAGGTAGAGAGAGAGTATAAAATTATACTTACGTACTTTCTTACTTGTTTCATATGATTGTATGCATAGCGAGGACGTGCTTTTACGCAATTGAACATATCATAGTATTTTGCAATAAAAAGAAGTCTCAACATTCGAACTAGAACTCGTGGTCAATTATTAGAAAGGACTATTCAATTTTGAGTTCGGAACTTATTGCCGCGCTCTCCAGAGGTCGCTAGTATATTTTTAGTTTGTAGGAGCACCACTCCTTCACAGTACTAAAGACTTGAAATTAAGACGATGTGTATACTGAAAAGGCAGTGTGGTTGCGATGACCTTAAATTAAGGACTCTCCTTGCTGAAAGTGAGTCGCATATTTATATTCAAATTATGGATCTTTTCACCTCTCCCCCCTCCCACATCCCGTGAGCCCTAACCTGAAATCACATACATTATAAAGATAATCTTTATAAAATCCTTTCAGATTTTCTATAAATTCGCAAGTAGAACACTTTTCCTGCACCAAGAATTTGGAAAACTCACTTTTTTATTCATTTAAACACCACTATAAAATTATACTTTTCGATGACAATCTTGACCAAGAACAATGTTCGTTCCTTGAAAATCTAACTTTACACTGAACATATGAGCAGAAATTGCAGTTACAGGTTATTTCAGGTTAACTTCAACTTACTTTCCGAACTGTATATTGAAAAACAGATGCATAATTTACTTTATTTCAGTCGAGAAATGCTTGAATCTTATTTAAGATAAGTTAGTGCTTTATTCGAGATAGTTTGTATATGTGTCCGTGCGCGAAGAAAGGGGCCTAATGCGGAAAAAATAGATTTTCAGTTTTTTACACCCATCTATAGTTTCTTATTTGCTCCTCAATAATAAAAAATATTATTTCAATATCTGAAAAATTTAAATTGTTATTCAACTGCAAAGTGAGGCCCTCTTATGGAGTTCCTGTATTGAACTGCCTCTTCAATCACTTCTCCTGTAAAATGAAGCTATCGCGCGTTAAGTCCCTTTCTTCATGGTCGGTCTCATATTTAAATTAAGTTGCTTTCCTAATTCAATTGAAATCTGAAATTAAGTCTAATATAATTTTAAGTCTTTGTTTTTACTGCGGTCGCCATCGTGCTTATTCGCTATGTAAACGGGTGTGCTTCCCACTTCGAGTGAACTGTCGAAACGTCATGACGCAGTTCGACAGGTAGCCCATTAGGGTACAGCGCCTTACCGCACCGCTCCTGCTTTTTCACGCCTTAGTGCAGGCACCCCCCCCCCCTCCCGCAATTCTTCTTACTCATACCCGCGGCGCGGCGTCAATTCTCGGAAGAAATATATCAGGGGGCCCTATCTTAGAGTTTCACTGTATTTGTACCTGTACCTATTAAAAAAAACAGCTCTATTTGTTACTATACATATAAAAGAAAACATTTATTCTAGTACGTGACTTATCGTCAGGAGAAATCAGGTCCTGATTTTAAAACAGTAAAAACAAAAATAACTGAAGTTGTTAACCAACTAGAAGATAACGATACCGTCTCTTATGAACAACTGCTGAAGATTCCACATTTCCCAAACTCAAATTTGAGCAATTGTGGCATCATTGATATAAAATATATATTGAAATTGAAAGCATTCGTCAATAGATTGTAAGTGCAAATTTGAAAATACTTTATTCAAAATTATATAATTTAAGATTTCAAAATATGATTTTTAAATTATATGTCAGACATATCGAATATAACAGTGTCCATGACTCGTCCTGAAACAGGTATGAGGACGAGTCGTGGATCGCCCTACTTTACAGGAGTTCAATTACTCTCATTTTTTCATTATTTTTAGGAGTAGTGCGGATTTAAAAGTGGCTACACCAATACTGATAGGAACCGTTCCCCTGGATAATTATCAGTAATTAGGGGCCACTGCAAAAAATACTTTTTAAACCTGCCAGCGATATTCATCCAAGTGCACCTATTTTAATTCTAGCAGTAGACATAATTATTTCATCAGATGAAGATCCGTCCTTCCATTTTCGTAAGAATATAACGTCAAAATTTTTGGGTTGAAAAAATATAGCATTTACTGAAGATAAAATTATAAAATTGCTTGTTAATTCACTATTTTCTTCGCTGAAGTATCTCTTGCTTTCAAATGTTTGAGGTAAAAATTGTTTCTGTACGTCGAAATAATAAAAATGAGTTTTTGTTTATAAGCTTTCTTATATTCCTATAACAATCATAAAACTTACTTGCCGATAAATTTGATGAATTATTTGTCACAAGTGAGCTAATGCTAATGCATAATGTTTGAGAGAAAATAGAAAAAAACATTTTATGCGGTAAATTGCTCGTTTATATAAATTGTTCTTATCAATACAAATTATTTGCTATTGCTGAAGTTTGAAGTTTGAAAATAGCAGCCTCCAGTCTGCCTCCTCATATCTGCCATTATTCCAGAAGCGATAGCTCATCACCTCAAATTCATACTTCTAAACTTCACACTCCCAAGAAGAAGCCAAGTGAGGCCCTCTACAATTCGAGCAACGAGGAATTAGTCTTTGCACTTAAGAGTATAGATTAAGACGGTAAATCCGTAAAACTTTGGCTTTCCAGTGTGTCCAGCATATACTGAGCTGGAAAAAGTCCATCCAATATATCATCTGATTGGCAGATTTCCTTACTATCCTTTCTTTCAACCATACAGAAGATACAGCAATAGTTGGTTTCTTTATAATTAGAGATGGCGCGGAAAGCCTCGCCGGGAAGTACAGAGAAACACCAAAAAATCACTTATATGACCCTAAATAACTAATAGACCTTTCCATCCTGAAAATTTTTCGGCCAACGCACGTACGACGAATATTCGAAGTTCCGGCGGTTGTTAAATATCTTGATTTTTTCGGAAACCGCGTCTTTTAGTTCCAATGAAAAGAAACCGATGATAGAACAATCAGAAATAACATTAAAATATGTAAAAAATGCAAAATCAATGCGTATTGAGTAAACATAACCTGTATCTGAGTAAAATGGATCAAAATGTTTCCAGAGTAAAGTGGTACTGCTTTCGATTACTTAGCAACCTTAGCAATGTTTTTAAATTGTTCACTGATCTTCTGCATTTATTTTCAACTAAATTTACCCCTCATACATCTCATTTTGTTAAGACAACTTTTCGAAAATTATACACACAGGAAACATTTTATTCGCATAAAATGCCCGTTTTTTTCAGATTTGTAGAAAGTATCATGGTGGTACCAACTTGATTTTATGTTTAAATATTTTTTTAACTAAAAGAATTGAGTCAAGCAAATAATGTCGTCGCAATTTAAAGAAGGAAAAAAGGTTTTCTATAATTTTTATTTATTTTGCAGGCACATTTGCTTCGAACTAAAGAAACCCTTTTTCAATTTTAATTATTTATACATTTCTTTGCAGACCCGTTACAAAATATTTTACTATTGCCACAACAACTACCTAAGAGTTTCTTTCCTGGTGCAACGCCAGTAAAATCTTTGTTAATGATGTTGCAGCCTATTGCACTATCAATTAGCGCCAATATTACAAGTATGCTTACCTAATTTTCTAGTAGGAAAATGAACTTTCGACTTTTAAAATTGAATTTTAAATCACTTTTTACTTTTACCACTCTGCAAATATTTTCAAAAGAAAACATTGTTTTTGAAGTGCAGTAAGAGTAAATGTTAAATATTTTTTGTAACACATGAATGGAATATTTGCTTTTCTAGGCATCTACAGCGTGCTTGAAGTGACCAATTCCGAAGCATTAGTTAAAAGCAGTTATAAAAAGACTTATTCTAGCTGCTGCGCTTGCGAACTTTGAGAAAGGTTATTGTTTCTCGATTCTGCGCGTGTGCATTTCAATTCAAGATTTCATTCCAGGACTGCCGGAATCAGAACCTCCGGCTCGTTTACGGCTCGCCTCCAACTTCCCTTCGATTCGCCTCCGGCTCGTACAACAAACTTCACACTCATGTGAAACGTGCTACTTTCCGTAATTGTATCACGATATACAATTATATCTGGTTTGAATATGCTTGTAGACCAGTTTTTTAGATATCAAAGATTTCGCGGGATTTCATTCAGGGATGTACAACAGATTTCAAGAGTGTTTATAACCCCTGATTACAGGAAAAAGGAAAAAAATCACAATTTAGTTCCTCAATTTATTATTTCATTATATCGAACATCTGAATGTTTTATTTAATGCATACTTTTTTGTGGCAACTTCATTCCTTGACCAAATCTATTTTTCTGACATCCCAGTGCTTTATAATTTTTGAATGACATCATACAAAGAAAGCCACTGCAACAATTCGATTGACTAAACATTGGTCCAGAAAATACTGTAGGGTTGGTGCAGCCGGCCGGATCCGAGGGAGCAGCCGAGGAAGCATCCGAGGGAGTAGCCGAGGAAGCATCTTAGGCAGCAGCCGGGGCAGCATCCGAGGGAGCAGCCGAGGGAGCAGCCGAGGGAGCAGCCGAGGGAGCAGCCGAGGGAGCACCCATGGGAGAACCCATTTTACTCATAAGAGAACTCAGGCCACCCATGGGAGAACCCGTGCCACCCATGGGAGAACCCATTCCACCCATGGGAGAACCAAAGCCACCCATGGGAGAACCCATGCCACCCATGCCACCCATGCCACCCATGGGAGGATGCATTTTAGAAAAGGCGGAAAGATCATGAGCCATTGCACTATAAATTAGCACCAATACCACAAGCATGATTGCCAAAGATTGTTTGGATAGCATTTTCTTTATCTGGAAAAAATAGAGAACACAAACTTATTTAACTTTACAATAAAGAACATCATAAAATAAATATTTGATAAATAACTCTACAGCATGTCTTACATTTGCAAATTCGTATCAGAGCATATGAATATTGACCAATGAAATTATTACATCTTTTGAAAATTAATTCTTTTTTTCGATTGAGTTTGAAGTTTTTTCCAACTATATTTTTTATAAGTAGTAATTCCGATTAAATATACTGATTATGGGTGGATGAGAAATAATTTTAACAGACTTCTACCTGTACATATTAGGATCTTAATATGTACTGGCGAAGTGAACATTCTTTAAAACGAAAAACATGGATGACCTTAGAACTGCATCTGAATAAAATAAAAATTATTTACTATGAAAATCATTAAATCCTTTTCTATATACAGAGGTTTATCATCCAGTGCCTTTTACGAATTAAACGAAGCCTATGTTTCCAGATACTTTTACAATCAGCTCCCGATATTTGGACACGCGGTTTACGATATTCCTAGAACTGATGACCTCCGCGATTTCGTGATGAGAAGAGCCGTGTGGCCGAAGGAGAGGATGTGCTCAGTCAAGCATGACAAACAGCCTGAGGGCCGCACTCACAGCACGTCAGTTGCATCAGGTTTCGTCATGCGTCCAAATCAAACAAAAATTATTTACGCAGCCCAGCTTGTTTACGTTTGAACTCCCCCGATTCAGGATCAAGGTCTAGGTAAGCCATGCCAGAACTCGGTCTTATATCGGGAGTTGAGTGTAAATACTAAACGACCAACATTTGTATAATGAGTATAAGTCTATTCTGTATCTACTTACAGTGTATGTTGATTGTAAGTATAGCTCAGTAGATCCCAGCTAAAGCTCTGGATCGAATGAATTGGCGATGCCAAGGTTCCCTACTTATTCAATCCCACAACGCAACTAACCCCTTAGTACCAATTTTGAATGAAATTCGTCAATTCATCAGGAAGTTCCCTTCATGACGTGTATACACGTCATCCGCAGTTTAGGGCCACCTAGTCCATGACGTGTATACACGTCATCCGCAGTGAAGGGGTTAATAAAGAATATCTACGGATGTCCCTGACTCGCCTCTCTTCCCCTTTTTCGAGCGCTTCTCCGTATTCTCTCCTCGCACGCTTTTTCGCACTCTAACTAAAAGTGAAGTTCCAATGCGGCGACTGAAACGACTGTAGTCGTGCGATCAGTGATTTATGACCAATTTTCAATTGGGCGGCTTGAGTCGTGCGTCCAGGTCAATTTTCATTGCGTTGTATGTAGTCACTACAGATTAATCATCTGCGACAGTGGGTTGTATAGTTGCAACGACACTCGGGACGCAATTTTTCCAGGGGGTGCCGTTTTCTTGCCTTATAGGACTCCTGCTGGTTTCTTCTGTGTTTTTTCCTTTATGTCACAATCACGATGTACGCATCGTCTTCAGCAGTGCGACGCAACATCGTCTCGCAATGGGCTCGTCGGCGTTCGAAATCCTTAACCAAATAAATGATTTTGAACAAAGAAGATTAATTTTCTCCCATAACAAATTAATGTTCAACAAAACAGTTAAATTTTCGACCAAAAAAGGTGACTTTAACAAAATGATTAAACTTTAAAAAAAATACTTAATACGTATATTTTCAATCAAGAAATATGAATTTTCAATCAAATAGTTGAATTTTTAACTAAAAAAGAGAAGTTTTCAACCAACAAGGACAAATTTAAAATACATTAATTTTCTACTTAATAGTTCAAAAAGATAATTAGAATATATGGTAGAACATTATTTTTAGAAGAAGGGCTATTACTACTATGTATTTTATTAGATGCATCCAAAGTGTACTTAATAGTATAGTTTCGGAAATTCCAATTTGTTGGGAGTCTACTACGCTTATTTATAGAAAAAGTTATATTTAGGCAAATAATTTTATATACAGTAATCAGTAAAATTTTCATCGTTTTTAAAGGTGGGGTGGGGGCGGGGATTAAAAATGTTAGCTTTTTATTCACTGATATTTAAAGTAATACGTCAATGACTTGAGTATTAGTAACTAGATTCCAATTTAGCAAGGTTAGTTCTCCCTCTGTAATTTTCAAGCTTCCCTTTCTTACCTTTTTTATATCGGTATTATAAACCTTTCTTTCCATTCCTCAAGAAATCCCTCTACTCGACTAAGTCGTACTTCTCAAATCCTAATTTTTCTGTCTTTTCCATATATTCATTCCTCGCTGCTTCCATATAAACTTCATTCCCTATTACTTCTCCCCAAATTCTTCTCTTTTTCTATTTGATTCTGCTGTTTAGCCACACGCCAACAGGTTTCTGATCCGACTCCATCTAGCCTCTATCTACAATCATCGTATACATTCCCACACCTCCATGTTGCCGACTGCGTAATCTATCACTATAGCCGAATTACTCCTTGTATGGGTAAACTGGCCTTCCTCCTATCCGGTTTTGTTTCCATTCAATATAGAACAACCTCTTTCTTCATCAACCCTAAGAGTTCTTTTCCTTCATTAGTAAGTATCGGGTCTTTGGACTTTTTCCCATTATACTCTCCATCCTAATATACACTTCATTTTTTTCCTACCTTGTGTTTGACTCCCCACCTATTACTAGAATCTCTTCTCCCTTCCCTTTTAAGTAACTCCCTATTTCTTTTCTGGTATTTTTCAATTTCTTCCCATTATAAATTGTCACTCCTCTGTATCACCTTCCCTTTATTTTTACCTTCCCCTCCTGCACCCCATCTAAAGAATCTTTTATTAGCTGCTTCTTCGCTATACTACTCCGCGTTTAGATCAACTATTGTAAGTTGTTTCTCCTATCCCATCTCTCCCTTCTTCCGAACTCTTTTTCCACTTCACATACTTTCTTTACAATTCCCTCTAAATTCCCTGCATGTGCTGACTAGCACGGGCGTGATTCTTTGAAAAAAGCAGGATCGAATTTTCTGAAAGAAAATCATGTCAACAACAATAAATTGTTATCGGTAAAAAAGGCTGTGACTAAAAGTTCAGGTTGTCAAGAATTTTCAGAATAACAGTCTTTTATGTCCTAATAAATCATTCCTAATGATTTAGTTTTATTTTGAAAAAAACAAACATTTTAATATCACAAAATTCTTTGTAGCTTAAAATAAATTGTATATCACACACATAACTTTCAAAGGATTGCGGGTAATAATGAAGCTGACTAATATATATTACTGATTAGTATATAGGACTTATTAATTATTTTTATTATTAATTAATTTTCATAATGATATGCTCACTAAAGTTGAATCAATGAAGAACGTTACTATATTAATTCACTGACACATTTTGTCCTGATTAATCAGTGTTGAATGGTCGCCATGATCCATTGATTAACCACCTGGTGATTAAGATTAACAAAAACATCTGGATCTTTCCCAAAGTTTATTCCTCTAAAAAGCGATACTCCAAGGAGTCGAGGCGTCTGTAATGGAGAAAACTGCACCGCTAGGGGGCCTCCTTGATCGCCATGGCATGTACCTCTTCTTTTAGTTTCATCTAGAGTACAAATATTTTGCTCTGTAATTCTTTCGCGTTCTCGGTAAATGTGAATACACTCCGCCAATGGAATTATCGGTAGTCGAGCTTGCATTAACTCCGCAGGATATACATGTTGGTGGCTGAAATGTGAGAGCTAAGTATATATTTTGATTCGGTAATGAAACAGATTTTAACTATATTGTTTTATGTATGTTTAAATTTCTTCAGTGACTTACAATGAGGATCCTGGCTGTGTGCAACCCCAGCTACTAAAAATACCATACACTATATCAGGTAGAGCTCCAAGAAAGAGACTAATTGGCCTATTAGGACTTTTTTGAAAGTCGAAAGGAGGAGAAGCTTCAACCAAGGCTAGTTCTTTATTGGGTTGGACTACTAATCTCCTTACGACAGTGTGAGGAGTTCCGTGGTTTCTGGTCGCCGAACCGGATAAAATGGTGTATGGTGTGTACCAATGAAATCGAATTGGATAAACACAAGAACGAAGTACTAAGACATATATGGCAGATAATATAGTACCAGAACACACAGTCATATTTCTTTTTTGAATATTAACAATGTAGGGAGTGTTTTTAAGCGATATTTGCCGACCGTCGTCACGTCCATCTTTATCTAGCCTGATTACACGCTTTCGACGAATATGAAAATCTGTGTATTCGTCTGTAAGAAAGTTATGAAATAAGTTATAATTTTTCATCGTTAATAATTTAATAAATTATTATAAATATGGTGAAGCAATAGTTCTGTGCAGAAGAGTGCGAAAATATATGCTGTGTAACGCGACATCTAATGTGCTTCTCACTGTATCATGTGACTCATTCTAGAAACATTCCGAGGAACATACATGCAGCATTTCTAGAATGAAATAAACTAATGCTATTCTAGCATATTAAATTGAGAGGAAGAGTGTTTCCAACAGAGTTAAATGAGCCTTAATTGTAACAAGAGAACAATAAAAAAAAGCGAGGTTCGCTCACGTGAGTTCAGTCTATGAAAATTAGTATTTTGTGAATCCTATATAGTAGGACCGATGGTCCGCAGTCCAAGTACATTAATTGCACTCACTTACTGCATTTAAATTATCCGGACTATTTATTTAGAGTACAAATTAGCATAAGTTCTGACATAGGAAGCCCCAATTCCGAAGGCCATATGGTGGCGGACCCTTTTGGAGTTTTCTTTACCTTATTTAGTTTTAAAACTTTCAAAAATGTTGACAGTTCCAGAAGTATTTAATTTAAGAAGGTGAAAAGAATAGGACGGAAGGGAAATAGATTAGAATTCAACAGGAGAAGTGAATTTCACTTACCAATATTCTCGTCTAATAAATCCGAAATTCCTTGCTTCAAAACTGCACAAAGTATCAGGAGGCTCAAATAAGACTGCTTCTTCATTCTAACAAACAATTTATTATTAATTATTATTTATTATTAATGGAGTATGAATTTGCGGGATGGAAAATATTCGATCTATTTTCCTGTTTTGAAGTGACACAAGAAATAAGAGAATACACTTTAATAATGTAAGTGTTTGCGGAACTTGAGAAATAAGTACAATTTATAACACATGATTTACAACTTTATAAACGATGACAGTTTTAATTACCAGGAAATTCCAAGATATTATTCTATAGATTTAGCCATATAACAAAGCAGGTTCCACCACATTCAGAATTTGTAAATTTAACGATTTTTCAAAATATTTTAAATATTTAAGTTTAAAATTACTGATATAGCAAGGATTTCGAATCCAAACTCAAACTTTGAAAAAACCTTGAAATTTGACATTTTTATTTTACAAGAAAAACTCTTTATTTTTAGTTCATACAAATAGATAACACTGCGCGAAAGAAGTTGGATAACCGTTTATTGTGACAGCGATGTTCCAGCGTCAATGCATTTCATTCTTTTTTTTTCAGACAGAATTTACAATCGTGGACTTACAGCTCACATTTAAAGTTTCTCATTATTATTATTACAATAATACCTAGTAGAAGTGCGTAAACCTAACATTTCGTGGAAAAAATACACTATTTAAAAAAAAGGCTGAAATGGGCCAGACATAGATGTGTCATAGTTTTTCATGTAGGTTATGAAACACTTACCAGACCTTCTTTTACACGAGACCTACAATTATTCAATTCCTTTCGAATAATCCTTCTCACTTTTCCCTGGATTATGGCAATTTGGGATAACAATACACAAAGTAATACAAATAATACCACAATACCACAATAATAACAAGGACCGAAGCATACACGACACGACGTGTGCGAACAAGTGACTTTGCGTCAACCACCAGAGTGCGCCAGCAGGCCTCGCAGCACTATATCTCTGTTAGCGCGCAATTTTTCAAAACATTTTGTACAATTTCATCTTATTTTGTTAATAAACAGTTCTTACATGCTTTTTAATGAAATAATTTTTTTTTCTTCATATGTTAGAATGTATTACTATTTTTTGAATACATAATAAGTATATACATGATACAAATTTTCAATTAATTAAAGAAATATTTTTTGAGATAAAATTTTTAGTAATAAAGATTTGGTTCATTTTCAAGTTATAAAGTTGAGTCATAGGTAGGCAGGTAGCATTTTGTGCTTGTATCTATCCACTATAAGTCACCGGAACAAAACAGTTTTTCCTTTCACTCAGGTCATACATAATAGTGGTGATGACATAATAAATAATTATCATTTTGTTATTTAAAGAAAGTAAAATAAATATCTATTAAAAAGACGAAAGTTATTTATTACTCAACATAATATAAATTTTATGGTCGATAGGGGTCAGCGTGATAAGAAATTACAAAGTTATACTTTGATTAATTAATTTTATTTCGAATATTTGAAAAGATTTTCGTTTCAAATTTTGTCAAAATTATCTTTGGACTTTCTACTTTTAATCTACATCATCTTCAATCAACAAAGATTTGCGTGAAGAAACATTTTTAATTGTCTTTGATAGTGATAGTATGTACTTACATTTTGATTGCAGCAATGAGTCTTATTAAGCTCTCCAAGTAACCTCGAATTGTTGACAGATTTTCGTATTTCGAAATAAAAATGAAAAACAAAAAACTGATATCACAATAACCCTGGGTCTAATTTTGAATTACTCTGTTATAATTTATCATTGAAAATAATCAAAATATGAAATTTTGAAGAAAACGATGGATATTCACGGAAAATATAATATGATCCTTCATTCCTTAAAAAAATCAACAAGAGGTGCGTGCTTTATATAGAAAAAATTCCAATCAAAAAACCAGATGACGCAATTGCAAATTGGAGTTTTCTAAAAGTATCTCAGTTTCTTTAAAAATAAGTTGTTAAAGCAATAACTAATGATAGCCAACTTTTTTATAAAAATAATAAGAGATATAATCTTTATGTTGTAATAAAAAAAGTTATTAACTATTTTTTTTAATTCCAAATTTTCTCTTTATCAGACTAACATCGTTATCACACTTACCCCTATCGACCCTACATTTCTTTGTAAATCTTACCACAAGTAGCACTTAAAATTTTTTAAAGTATATTTCTCATTTTTAATTAATGAAAAACGCAACTGAATTAACAAAGCTACATAGCCTGTAAGTGAATAGTATTATATTGATACTATGATAGTCTGACCTGTTGCATTAAAGCTAAAGCTTCTTCTGAAGAGTATGGCACATATGATTCGCACTCAGATTTACCTAAAATGTTTAAATTTTCAGTAATGTCAAAATTCAAAAGAACGACTATAGCATTTACAATTTTTTTCCTCCACTCTTTCGTAAACTTTCAATGGACATTAATTTTCGTCTCTTTGTCGTAGCAGAACTTTTCTTTCTTCTTTTGATTTATTCCCAGAAAATGTAACAACGAAGTCAGTGCTCAGGATCAAGACTGTACTCAGTTTGGATAACAATTAACCACGGCCGCCGTGAGGGGGGGATGAGGCGGGTTCACCCGCCCCCCCGAAATTCTTGAAAGATGCACATAATATACATATACTCTCCTGTGTGCCGCTGCATATCCAACCTCACCCAACAATTTTTTACTGCTGCATATCCCCCAACAATATTTTCTCCTGTCGTATATCCCCCTCCGAAAAATTTATCTGGCGACGAACTTGAACTTAACAAACCTTGCACGTCAGTACTCTCATTGACAATAAGAAAATCACAAAGGACCTTCTTACGCACCTTAAGAGCATCCATTTTGTTATTAGCAAATCATTGTAACGCTACTTTTTTCTCAATCAAATATTGATTTAGGTGGTCTCTTCAAAGAGCGCACTACGGACCCTAATCAGAATAAATGACTTTGAACGAAGCAGATAATTATAGGATAGATTTTCAAAAAAACAATTTATACAATTAAAATAATTTAGCTTTGTTTGGGCGCCAGGGCTGGCTTGGGACAAAGGCGAACCTATTCAACTAAAGTGAGTGAGAAACGGTAAAGATACACGGAATCTATATGCCAAACGGTAAAGGGAAACCCACTGAACGCTAGACATTTCAGGCAAAAGAAAAAAAGGTATCCAAAGATAATTCGAAATAAAAAAAAGGCAAAAGGCATCAAGATATTCAAAGATAAGATAAGGAAAGGTATAAAAATCTCGAGGGTAATAGCAACAATAAAAAGATAATAAGAGGTAACGAAAGGTAAAAGATATCAAAATAGGTAAAAGATGTACTAGAATTTAAGAGGCAGCATTAAGGTCGACAAAAAATACTAGCTCGGTCTAAACTTAATTTGGTAGAGGGGAGGGAAGGGGGGGGGGTTACGTAATTACAATTCTCACATTTTGGACAAAACCATTGATAACAATTTTATTCACAATTTCCGAAAACTTGACAAAAATGCATAACAGGGGAGGTAAAAGAAAACAATAAACGAATTTATAATATCTTCAAATATAGGCAGATAACAAAAAGTAATGGGGTCTTGTTCGACAAACAATGAAAGAGGTTCACAATACAGACTTATAAAACCTATATAAACGCACATGTACAACTATGACGGGCGAAGGGGTTCTCGAAAATAGATATAATTGGGTTTCAAAATAAGTACAAAAAGGTGTTATAAAAGATAAACGCTAAAAGAGTTTGTAAAAATAAATTAAAAAGGGGTTCTCAAAATAGATACAATTGGGTTTCGAAATAAGTACAAAAAGGGGATTCTATGAGATAAACGAAAAAAGGGTTTAAAAATAAAGAGGCACACACGGTTCCTTGATGATAAATACAAAAGGATCCTCAGAAGCAGATATAAAGGGGACTTTCAAGATAAATGTTAGTAGGGAAACGATCGATAACATCAATAAAAAATCATTACTTATTTCTAGGCATTTTGGGCACACAAAAATAAGGGGAAAGGGATCGAGAATACTACGAAAGGGACAGCGAAATTAGCGAGGCTTTTAAAAATTGTCACCGAGGGATCAATTTCAAGCATTTCGGCACTTCAGATTATGTTTAGGTTCAAAGGCGCATATTATCACATATCAAACAATAGAAAAATGCGATATGTAGTCCATAATGTAAGTTAGGGATGATTTAGCCAAGGATAAGAGCTTTATGATTATTAAAAAGCAAGACAGAATTAATAAGACAAGCATGGATAAACCATTAAAAGAAATTGATCCTACCTAGGATATTTCAATGGACGACGGCCGCACTTCGTGTTTGCACGACGAGTTTACAGATGCAAAGAGATCGTTTGCGTGCTTGCCGGTGAATTAATGGAACGTGAGGAATTACATGATAGGGGAAGGGCTGACGTGCACAAACTTCACTTCCATAATCCTCTACGATCAGGAGAGAGATAACCAATGAGGCCCGCTTCCGATTCGACCATCCAGTCGTCCTGACTTCGCTTCAAAATTCCTTGTCAGCCGCCGTTGAGGAAGAGAGATTTCAAACTCCGTCGTGCGAGAGGGCTTAAGAGGTAAGGATCGTCCCATTGATTCTTCCAGGGCGGGTTTTGGCCTGGTAACAGGGTGGAGAACGACGAGGAGCCCTTGCTTCATACTGCAGCTGTGAACTAGACCCTTCGATACTCCCGATATAAAAAAGATAACCCAAAAAGGCATTAAAGCCGAGAAATGCCTGTCCACAACTGTGACATTTATAAAGGTGATACTTTAGGAGAAGTTACCTATTCTCGTGTAGAATTTAAGTAACAAACGCCTCAGTCTATCCTCACCAGGAACGTGCCTTGGATCTCAGATGACTGGAGATAATTTTGCTAACCATTCTATCCTTTATTGACAGAATTGTCTATCCTTCCATGGATGTCAGAAGGCTAGCCGATAACGAGAGATAATCCATTCTACCCTTTTAGGCAGAATCATCCATCCTACTCTGGATGTCAGGAGGATAAGCGACATAAAAATATTCCAGAATCTTACGTGAGGACTTGAGATGCGAAGATTTTCTGAAAGTGAAGGTAGTGATGGATCCAATCGATCATTTGAGTTGATGGTGACAATCTACATGGCTCTTGCCCAGATTTCCAACGGCCGAACCCGGGACATGTCACATGGTGGATGTACATGACGTCACTGTGGGTATTAGAGTGGGCGGATAAATTAATAATAATAAATAATAAGGAATGATATATATATATAATATATTATACATAATATATAATACATATAATAATAAATAAATCGGATGGCGGTAAATTCAAATATTATTCAAATAATTTTGGCTTCCACACCTATATTCAAATAACATACATTTATAGTTATACATATAAATAAACACATACGTATATATTATCCTCGACTTTATTTTGCGTTATAAATGTGCAATATGGTTTTTATTATTTTATAAATATTTTTCAGACGAATTGAATTTTTTTAAGTTTTTTCAGCTGCCTACGAATAAAACCGCCAAAGAAAATTTCAAATAAAAAATTTCCACCACAGATAACTTTATAAAACTCAAATTGACAAATCGGAAGTTTTCGGTGTCGCTGATCACGAATCTGAACTTAGATTTTTAAAATTCAAAATGGCGGATCCAATATGGTGGACACGATTTTTAAAATGTACGTAGATTCTGCCCTAGATGGGTATATGGGGGTTTTTGGGGTCGTTGATTGCGAATTTGATGTCAGAATGGTACAATTCAATATGGCGGACAATATATGAAAAAAATGATCTTCAAACTTGGTATATGTGGGTTTTAATTAACGCAACACTTATTATTCATTAATTTTTTATTTTTGCTTTGAAACCAAAAAAAAGTTGAATAATAGTTTATTGAAATAGATTTATGGTGATCTTTTTAATGAACCAGTTTTTAATTCACACATTAAATAAAAATTATTCAGGGATTCGACAATCAAAATGAATATATTTACATATTGTACGGTTTGTAATTTAGCACAAAAAAGCTTCTTCATAATCAGATTCAGCATTTGATACATCTGATTAACTAATACTACTGTCGTCCATTTGCAGTTGCTCAGCAATATTTTCATATGTAGGTGTAAAAGGGGGTTTAAGTAACTGTAAGACGTCCTTTGACAGATTAGATTAAAATCAAATTCCATATCCCATTTAACGTCCAACATTCAAGCCAACAAGTTTTTGATTTTTGCCTTTGGACCCACACTTGGTTCTGAGGTATTCAGGAGGTAGCATCGTATTTTCGTTGCTGTTCTCGCTTGTTCTAATTTTTCTTACCTTGGTAAGGGTGCTGTGTGAGCACCGAAACGTTGGTGAATATTATCCATACTTTTTCATTGTGATTTCAAAGTAATAAAAATAAAAAAAGACGAAAGAAATAAAAAAGAGAAGGAAGGGGATTTGGTTCAAGAATTTATACATTGAATGGGTCGCTCATTTCCAAAAATCGTTTGATTACATCTTCCATTGTCTTTTCTCTGTAATTTTTGCGTTCGAAGCGTAGCCGAAATTCCCTAAATAATTTATTACAAGCCTCCTGTGCTTCCTCAGCCAGTTGACCAATCGGAAAATTTTTCATCAGCTTCAATATCGATTTCGAAACCGCATGATATTGCTTGCAGTATGATACGGAAGCGATCAATAAGTTCCTTGTCTAAGCCAGTTATTTCTGCTGCTATTTCGGAATTCTGAAAAAAAAGATCGTGTAGTGTTATCGACATTAGAACTGCCAGCTCCTCCTGCTTTCGGCTTATCGACGGTCAAGTGAAACTGTTGTTTGAAAGCAAACTGTACTTTTTGTTTGGCCAATTCTAACTTTCCTTTATCTTCTTCATTTTTGTGTGAAATTGCCAGCGTTTAATATATGAATTATACGATATATGTAAAAAGTATTCGAAACGTTGAATCCAAGCATGGAGAATTGATAATCCAAATTTCAAAGCGTTTTCTTGAATTGGAACTTCTAAAATATTATCTATTTTATTAAAATTTGAAATCGACTCAAGGCGAACAAAACAGCGTTGAATAGATTTACAGTCCATGAGTGAGTTACATACTTTTTGATCAATCATAGGTAAGAATAATTCAAACTCAACAAGGATTGTTCATCCATGATAGGTAGAATTATAATGCTCAAGTTCGTCTACTTGCTTCTGTATATAACTTGTCGTGTCTTTTGTTAGTTGATCGCTTTCCTGAGCGAATTGCATTTTAATAGGTCTGCAGAATCTCGGTGAAGATGATCTTCGATTTTTCCAAACAGCAATCGTCTCTCCTGTTGATGGGTTTTTGCAACTCAATTCCAATGGCACGGAAGCAGTAAACAGAAGGTTTTGATCCGATTTATGAAACTCCAACTCTTGCTTATAAATACTATGCCCAGAACTCCCGTCGAAACCCCACTTTCTGAACAAAGTCAAATTTTGTAATTTTTCCTCAGATAAACGGTCAATTACATCAAGTTGACTAGTAATAATACGCTCGACCGTGTAATGAAACAGGGCCCGTAGCTGTATTTCTGCGCTATTCTTACTAACTATAAGCTCCTCGGTCGGATATCATTCTTTTCGAGCTTTGTTCAATTTTTTAACTGACGGGAGCAGTTTCGATGATTGAGCTAAGAACGCATTACGAAGGTGCTGATACTTATTTCTGGAAAAGTTTAGTTCGATATATAAAGATACTGCTTGATCCAGTAATTTAACTGATTTTCGATATTTTGTTCCGTTACTAGAAGGGGCCATGTATAGTGTTCTTTACATTATTGAAACACCCACGTCTCCTTTTCTCTCTTCTGAACGTAATACTGACTGCTCGCACGAACGTTACGTTTCAACTAACCTCTGCACTGCTCAAGTCGAGTTGGCGGCCCATTATAAGTGAATTCGATTTCGCTAGGGACTACTGTAGTCGATCCTAGGCCGAAAAATCCCCATTAGAAACTTTCATTTCTTGGGCTTTCGTCCAGGCTTTTCGGTTTGGCCCCACTGTTGGGTTAAAGTGTAAGACCTGCATGATTACACATATTTCAATACAGTACATTTAAATCTTATATTTCTTTAAAATCTTATAGTTAAATCTCGAGTGCAAATAAGAATAAAATTCTTAACGTAAAAAGAAAATTTGTCGCCCGACAGTTATTTTCAAGCCTTTGAAACATAAGATGTCTCATAGCACACTTCTCAAGTTTTAGTAATACCAATTACTACTTGAAATAAAAACAATTTTCAGATTGAAATTTCGAGTGCAAATAAGAATCAAAATTATAACGTAAAAAGGCAATTTGTCGCTTAATACAACACTTGTAAAGTTTTAATAATAGCTTCCGCAATTACATCATCATTATGCACCCTTTCCGGATTTCTGTTAACTGTTTCTTCCAAAGTAGTATTCTCTTTACGAGAACCACGAAGGAACAGTAAGGAGTAGTATCCAGACTCGGTCAACTCTGTGGGAAATAAATGACGAAATTCAGCGCCATCTGCGATGAGCCAGAGAACTACGGAAGCGTGCATGTGTTGGTCTTTATATAGGTATATGCCGCTTCCTTACATGGCTCCAATACTAAAATAATTCAACAAAAAAAGATAAAGACAAAATGAAGACAAAATTCGCAGAGCTGTTTTCGCAGTCACGTGTTATACCCACTCCCCTATGTTATATTTTCACATTTCGATGCATACGTAGGTTATGTCCATTTGTGTTCTTATGTTTTTGGGTGTATATAACGTTCCTAAATTAAAAACGAGAAGGAAAACGGCATCAAAAATACGAAAAGGATCTAGAAAGTGTAAGAACTATAATAACATTATTATAATCATTTATGGATTACGTAAGTAAGGGCTAAAGTTAATTTCAGTGAACAAAATATTGTAGGTTATTGTGTGCAACAATTTAATATTTGATGAGTTCAAAACACAAGTTCGAAACTTCCAACGCGTGTTGACATCGTTCTTCTTCTTAGTATTAATATTAACGTTGGCTTAATACTGGCTGTTGCCTTGTATATCCTGCCATGACCAAGTGAGGGGAGTGTGAACTCCATTCTAAACCAAAAATATAATTGTAGACATTTCTGCCAAAAAGAATGTACTTTTACACAAAAATAGTTGGGTTTTTTAAATTAATGAACGAAAAAAGGGGAGAAATAATAAAATTCCTACTAAAAAAAATTAATTTTCAATCCAAATAGTAGAATTTTTAATCAAAAGAGATGAATTCTGAACCAGAAATATAATTGTAGACATTTCAGCTAAAAAGAATTGTATTTTTAGACAAAAATAGTTGTATTTTTTAAATAAATAAACGAGAAAAGGGGAGAAATAATTAATTCCTACTAAAAAAGATTAATTTTCAACCCAAATAGTAGAATTTTTAATGAAAGGAGATGAATTCTGAACCAAAAATATAATTTTGGACATTTCAACCAAAAAAAATTTACTTTAGGACCAAAATAGTTGGATTTTTTAATAAATAAACGAAAAAAGGGGAGAACAAATTTAATTTCTACTAAAAAAAGTTTAATTTTCAATTCAAATAGTAGAATTTTTAATCAAGAGATGAATTCTGAACCAAAAATATAATTGCAGAAATTTCAGCCAAAAAAATGTACTTTTAGACAAAAATAGTTGGGTTTTTAAATAAATAAAAGCGAAATGGAGGAAAATGTAATTTCTACTAAAAAAGGTTAATTTTCTATCCAAATAGTATATTTTTTAATCCAAAGAAATTAATTTTGCACCAAAAATGTAATTGTAGACATTTCAGCTAAAAAGAATGTACTTTTAGACAAAATAGTTGGTTTTTTAAAATAAATAAACGAGAAAAGGGCGAGGTTTTTTGAAAAGGGGAGAACAAATTAAATGTCCACTAAGAAAAATTAATTTTCAATCCAAATAGTATATTTTTTAATCAAAAGAGAAGAATTCTGAACCAGAAATATAATTGTAGACATTTCAGTCAAAAATAATTGGATTTTTAAAATAAATAAACGAGAAAAGGGGAGAAATAATTAAATTCCTACTAAAAAAAATTAATTTTCAATTCAAATAGTAAAATTTTTAATCAAAAGAGATGAATTCTGAACCAAAAATATAATTGCAGAAATTTCAGCCAAAAAAATTTACTTTTAGACAAAAATAGTTGGGTTTTTAAATAAATAAAAGCGAAAAGGGGGAAAATGTAATTTCTACTAAAAAAGGTTAATTTTTAATCCAAATAGTATATTTTTTAATCCAAAGAAATGAATTTTGCACCAAAAATGTAATTGTAGACATTTCATCTAAAAAGAATATACTTTTAGACAAAATAGTTGGTTTTTAAAAATAAATAAACGAGAAAAGGGTGATGTTTTTTGAAAAGGGGAGAAAAAATTAAATGTCTACTAAAAAAGATTAATTTTCAAACCAAATAGTATAGTTTTTAATCAAAAGAGAAGAATTATGAACCAAAAATATAATTGCGGACATTTCAACCAAAAAGAATGTACTTTTAGTCAAAAATTGTTGCATTTTTTAAATAAATAAATGAGAAAAGGGGGAAGTTTTTTGAAAAGAGGGTTAAAAAAAGAGGAACTCTTTTTTAAAAAAAAAGGAAAAAGAGGGAAATATGGGAATATTTTTCGAGGTCAAATCGGGTTTGAAGTTCTGAAATGGGTGAGCTTGGATTTCCTGGATTTTATCCGATTTTTCGATTGTTTGGTGCAACAGCCTGCTCGGTGCCATGTACCCGTTGCCGCGGGTGATCTATGCGATGGCATCCGATGGCCTGATATTCAAGTGGATGGGAAAAGTGAACCCGCGATTCCACACACCGCTGATGGGGACCCTCTCCGCAGGTTTACTCACAGGCAAGCATCCTAATTCGTCCTTTCTAATCCATTAACGGGCTGCAGACGCTAAGGAATGACAGTCTTTACCGCAGGAGTCCTCGCTGCCATTTTCGAACTGAACCAGCTAGTTAACATGATGAGCATCGGTACCCTTCTGGCCTATTCCATTGTGGCGGCCTGCGTCCTCATCCTACGGTAAAACAACTATTATTCGTCATTTATTTATTTATTTATTTATTTATTTTTTTCTTCTACAGGACTAGAACATTTTGCGAACTAATTACCTATTCTTTAGAGAAAAAAAAATCGAAATTAAATTTTCTGTGAACTTTCCAACCAAAGAGATGATTTTTCAACCAATAAAATGAATTTTGAGTGAGAAGATTCATTTTCAACCACAAAAAAAGGAATCTTCAACAAAAGACATAAATTTTTAACGAAATAGTTGAATTTTCAACCAAGAAGATTTATTTTCTACAAGACGAATTTTCAAAAAAAAATACATAAATTTAATAAAAAAATTAGTTGAATTTTCCACCAAGAAGATTAATTTCCTACCACAAAGATGAATTTTCAACAAGGCATAAATTTATAACCAAATAGTTGAATTTTAAACCAATAATATTCATTTTCTACAAGACGAATTTTCAAAAAAATACATCAGTTTTTTTCTAAACAGTTGAATTTTCAACTGAACACATCAATTTTTTTTTAAATAGTTGAATTTTCAACAAAATACATAAATTTGTTAACAAAATAGTTGAATTTAAAAAAAAATACATAAATTTTTTTTAAAAAGTTGAATTTCCAACAAAATACATCAATTTTTCACAAAATAGTTGAATTAAAAAAAAATACATGAATTTTTTTTAAAAAATTGAATTTCCAACAAAATACATCAATTTTTCACAAAATAGTTGAATTTTCAACCAAGATGATTAATTTTCTACCGCAAAAGATGAATTTTTAACGAAAGACATAAATTTATAACCAAACAGTTGAATTTTCAAACAAGATTATTAATTTTCTACCACTAAGATGAATTTTCAACAAAAGACATAAATTTATAACCAAATAGTTGGATTATAAGCCAAGAAGATTTATTTTCTACAAGACGAATTTTCAAAAAAATACATATATTTTTAAAACAGTTGAATATTCAACTAGATACATCAATTTTTTACAAAATAGTTGATTTTTCAAAAAATACATAAATTTTTTTAAACAGTTGAATTTTCAACAAAATACATAAATTTTTAACAAAATAGTTGAATTTAAAAAAAAAACATAAATTTTTTTTAAAAAGTTGAATTTCCAACAAAATACATCAATTTTCCACAAAATAGTTGAATTTTCAACCAAGATGATTTATTTTCTACCGCAAAAGATAAATTTATAACCAAATAGTTGGATTTTAATCCAAGACTAATTATTTTCTACAGGACGAATTTTCAAAAAAATACATCAGTTTTTTTCTAAACAGTTGAATTTTCAACTGAACACGTCAATTTTTTAGAAAATAGTTGAATTTTCAACAAAATACATAAATTTTTTACAAAATAGTTAATTTTTCAACCGAGATGATTACTTTTCTACCACAAAAGATGAATATTTAACAAAAGATATCAATTTATAAGCAAATAGTTGGATTCTAAAAGAAAATACGTAAGTATTTAACAAAATAGTTGAATTTTCAACCAAGATGATTAATTTTCTACCGCGAAAGATAAATTTATAACCACATATTTCGATTTTATACCAAGAAGATTTATTTTCTACAAGACGAATTTAAAAAAAAATACATTGATTTTGTTAAAATAGTTGAATTTTCAACCAAGATGATTAATTTTCTACAACAAAAGATGAATTTTCAACAAAATACATTAATTTATAACCAAATAGTTGAATTTTAAACCAATAAGATTTATTTTCTACCACAAAAGATGAATTTTCAACAAAAGACATACATTCATAACTAAATAGTTGGATTTTAAACAAAAGATTTATTTTCTATAAGACGAATTTTCGAAAAAATACATACATTTTCTTAAACAGTTGATTTTCAACTAAATACATACATTTTTAACAAAATACATACATTTCTGACAAAATAGTTAAATTTTCAACCAAGATGCTTAATTTTCCACCGCAAAAGATAAATTTATAACCATATAGTTGGATTTTAAACCAAGAAGATTTATTTTCTACGCGACGAATTTTCAAACTAAAACAAAAAAATCAATTCTTTTAAACAGTTGAATTTTTAACAAAATAGTTGAACTTTCAACCAAAATGATTACTTTTATACTACAAACGATGCATTTTTAACAAAAGACATCTATTTATAATCAAATAGTTGGATCTTAAACAAAATACATAATTTTTTCACAAAATAGTTGAATTTTCAAAAAATAGATCAATTTTTTTTAAATAGTTCAATTTTTAACAAAATACATAAATTTTCACAAAATAGTTGAATTTTGAAGCAAGATGATTAACTTTCTACCGAAAAAGATCAATTTTTAACGAAATACATAAATTTATAACCAAATAGTTGGATTTTAAACCAAGAAGATTTGTTTTCTACAAGACGAATTTTCAAAAAAATACATAAATTTTTAACAAAATAGTTATATTTAAATTATTTAAATTAAAAAAAAATAGTTAAATTTTTAACCAAGATGATTGATTTTCTACCACAAAAGATGAATTTTCAACAATAGACATAAATTTACAATCAAATAGTTGGTTTTGAACCAAGAAGATTTATCTTCTACAAGACGAAATTTCAACAAAATACATGAATTTATAACAAAATATATAGTTGAATTTTCAACCAAGATGATTAATTTTCTACCGCAAAAGATAAATTTTTAACGAAAGACATAAATTTATAACCAAATAGTTGGATTTTAAACCAAGAAAATTCATTTTCTACAAAACGAATTTTCAAAAAAATACATAACATTTTATGAAAAAAGTTGAATTTTAAGCCAAGAAGATTTATCTTCTACAAGTAAAGATGAATTTTGAACAAAATACATGATTTAAAAAAAAATAGTTAAATTTTCAACCAAGAAGCTAAATTTTCTACCACAAAAAAATGAATTTTGATTAAAAGACAAAAAATTTGTAACCGAACAGTTGGATTTTAAACCAAAAAGATTTATTTTCTACAAGTAAAGACGACCAAATAGTTTGATTTTAAACCATGAAGATTTATTTGCTACAAGACAAATTTTCAAAAAAATACATACATTTTTAACAAAATAGTTATATTTTCAACCAAGATGATTAATTTTCTACCACAACAGATGAATTTTCAACAAAAGACATAAATTTATAACAACACAGTTGGATTTTAAACCAAAAAGATTTATTTTCTTCAAGTAAAGACGAATTTTCAACAAAATACAAACATTTTTATTTAAACTGTTGAATTTTCAACTAAATACATAAATTTTTTACAAAATAGTTGAATTTTCAACCAAGATGATTAATTTCCCACCGCAAAAGATAAATTTTTAACGAAAGACATAAATTTATAACCAAATAGTTGGATTTTAAACCAAGAACATTTATTTTCTACAAGATGAATTTTCAAAAAAAATACACCAATTTTTTTTAAATAGTTGGATTTTCAACAAAATACATACATTTTTAACAAAATAGTTGAGTTTTCAACCAAGATGATTAATTTTCTACCACAAAAGATACACTTTCAAAGAAAGACATAAATTTATAACCAAATAGTTGGATTTTAAACCAAGAAGATTTATTTTCTACAGGACGAATTTTCAAAAAAATGCGTCAATTTTTTTTAAATATTCGAATTTTCAACAAAATACATCAATTTTTCACAAAATAGTTGAATTTTCAACAAAAGACATAAATTTTTACAAAATAGTTGAATTTTCTATCTCAAAAGATACATTTTTAACGAAATACATAAATTTATAAGCAAATAGTTTGATTTTAAACCAAGAAGATTTATTTGCTACAAGACGAATTTTCAAAAAAATACATACATTTTTAACAAAATAGTTATATTTTCAACTAAGATGATTAATTTTCTACCACAAAAGATGAATTTTCAACAAAACACATAAATTTATAACAAAACAGTTGGATTTTAAACCAAGAATATTTATTTTCTTCAAGTAAAGACGAATTTTCAACAAAATACATACATTTTTATTTAAACTGTTGAATTTTCAACTAAATACATGAATTTTTTACAAAATAGTTGAATTTTCAACCAAGATGATTAATTTTCTACCACTAAAATTAATTTTCAACAAAAGACATAAATTTATAACTAAATAATTGAATTTTAAATTCAGAAGATTTATTTTCTACAAGACAAAATTCATCATTTTTTTATTGCTGAATTTTCAATCAAGAAGATTAATTTTCTAACACAAAGATAAATTTTGAACAAGACATAAGTGTATAACCAAGTAGTTGAATTTTAAGCCTAGAAGATTTATTTTCTACAAGTAAAGTTGAATTTTGAACAAAATACACAATTTAAAAAAAAAATAGTTAAATTTTCAACCAAGAAGATAAATTTTCTACCACAAAAAAATGAATTTTGAATAAAAGACATACATTTGATAGTTGGTTGATATTTTTAAGTTGATATTTTGAACCAAACAGTTAAATTTTAAACCAAAAAGATTTATTTTCTACAAGTAAAGACGAATTTTCAACAAAATACATCATTTTTTCACAAAATAGTTGAATTTTCAACAAAATAGTTGAATTTTCAACCAAGATGATTAATTTTCTACCGCAAAACATACATTTTTAACGAAAGACATAATTTTATAACAAAATAGTTGGATTTTAAACCAAGAAGATTTATTTTGTACAAGTAAAGACGCATTTTAAACATAATACATAAAGTTTCAACAAAATAGTTGCATTTTCAACCAAGATGATTAATTTTCCTCCACAAAAGATGAATTTTCAACAATAGACATCAATTTATAATCAAATAGTTGGTTTTAAACCAAGAAGATTTATCTTTTACAAGACGACTTATCAACAAAATTTCTAAATTTCTTTTTAAATAGTTGAATTTTCAAACAAGAAGATTAATTTTCAACCACAAAAGAGGAATTTTCAACAAAAGACATACATTTATAACAAAATAATTGACTTTTAAACCAAGAAGATTTATTATCTACAAGTAAATACGAATTTTCAACAAAATGCATGAATTATTGACAAAATAGTTGAATTTTCAAACAAGATAATTAATTTTCTACCACAAAAGATGAATTTTCAACAAAAAATATAAATTTATAACCAAATATCTAGTTGAATTTTGAATCAAGAAGATTTATTTTCTACCAGTAAAGACGAATTTTCAACAAAATACATAAATTTTTAACAAAACAGTTGAATTTTCAACCCAGATGATAAATTTTCTAACAAAAAAGACAGATTTTTAACAAATTGCACAAATTTTCAAATAAATAATTTGAACAACGGATGCGATATGAATCCAAATTTTATTCGATTAATTTTTAGATTATATTTTTTGCTTTTCCAACAATTTTTATATAAATAGTTGATTTTTAAACCAAAAAATATCAATTTAAAGAAAATAGAGAAGCTAAATTTGTATTGAGAATTAATTTCCAATAAACAAAACCAAATTTTTTACGAAAGAGTCGAACATTTTACAAAATAGTTCAATTGTATACCAATTTTCTATAATTCAGTTGAATTTTTAGCCAAAGAATGTGAATTGTCGACAAAAAATTTAATTAAAAACTAATCAATTTAGTTTTCAACAAATATATTAAATTTTCAGTTAAAAAATTCATTTTTAACAAAAAAGAAACGATTTTTTAACTAAGTTTATGAATCTTCAACCCAAAAAAATGAACTTTTCAGAAAGTAATTCAACTTTCAAACAAGGAGTTGAATTTTCATTGCAAAAAAGACTAATTTTCAACAAAATACGTCATTTTTTACAAAACAGTTGAATTCTCAACAAAAAAATGTGAATTTAAAAAAAAAGTTAATTCTCAACCGAAACAAATTAATTTTTAACCAGGCAGTAGCATTTTAACCTAAAAGAAAAGATGAAATTTCTACAGAAAGAGATTAATTTTAAAACCAAAAAGATGAATTTTTAATAAAATAGTTGAATTTTCAATGGCAAAAAATGTGTTACTCAACAAGAACACTTTCAATAAAATTGTTGAATTTTCAAGTAAAAAAAAAAAAGAATTTTCAATAGAACAGTTGAATTTTCTACCAAGAAGTATGACTTTTGAAAAAAATTGTTGAATTTCCAACAAAATACTTGATTTTTAACCAAAAAATGTGATTTTCTACCAAAACAGTTGAATTTTCAACCTAAAAATGTGAGTTAAAAATCAAAGTTAATTCTCATCCGAAACAAATTTATTTTTAACCAGATAGTTGCATTATAACAACAACAAATGAAATTTCTTAAGAAAGAGATGAATTTTGAAACCAAAAAGATGAATTTTCAAGAAAATAGTTGAATTTTCAACAGCAAAAAATGTGTTACTCAACAAGAACACTTTCAATAAAATTGTTGAAGTTTAAAGTAAAAAAAAAAGAATTTTCTACAAAGCAGTTGAATTTTCAACCAAAGCTTAAAATGTTCAAATTAAAACCTTCAAAATAAATAATTTTAATAAATCATAACTAATAATTAATTAAATTATTTAATAATAAAAAATTTAATTTACCTTTCAGGTACGAAGAGAGCGAGGTGAGCGAGAAGAAAAATGATAACACCGCACTCACAGCCTCATCAGTCCTGAAGCTGATCATAAACGCCAATAAGACAACTCATGCAACAAAGCTTTCAGCTCGACTCGTCACGTCACTCGTTTTCCTCTACTGTAAGAAAAAAAAATCAGTCAAAGTCATTCAAATCCCTACGAGAAAAAGAGATTAATAATTTTTACAGGGTGTCTACTCAAATCCTGGAAAAAATTCCTGAAAATTCAAAGTTTTTTCCAGGTATCTCAAGTTTTTTCCAATATTTCGCATTTTTTAAAACAATCGAATCGAAATTTTCCTTTTTTCCATCTAATTAATGAAATAAATTTTTACAAAATAATAAGACTAATGATTTTATGTCGTATATTTAAAAATTCTAATTTTCAAGCGAAAAAGACGAATTTTCTACAAAACAATAAAAAAAATTAAAAACCAATAAATTATTTTACTCGAGAATCTGAATTTTCAACAAAAAAGTTAATTTTCAAACAATCAGTTGAATATTCAACAAAATAGTTAATTTTTTGACCGAATAGTTGAATTTTCAACCAAGAAGATTACTTTTCTACCAAAAAGACGATTTTTCAACAAATAACGTAAAATTTCAACTAAATCTTTGGAAAAATGGACCTGATACTAGTTTCTAAACATTTTTAACTGAATAGTGAAATTTATAAAAGAAAAAAAGATCAATTTTTATCAACAAATGGTGTAGTTGAATTTTCATTTAAGAGAATTTTAATTTTCACTACAAAAACGATTTTTCTGCAAAATTATTTGTACCAAATAGTTGAATTTTCCACCGAATTTGAAAAAAAGTTGATTTTCTACTAGCCAGTTGAATATTTAACAAAATAGTTAATTTTTTAATTTAAAAAAATTATTTTTTATCAAAAAGAAAAGCAACTTTCAAGATAAAACATTAATTTTCTACCAAAAAATACGAATTTTCTATAAATGACATGAATTTTTAATTAAATAGCTGAATTTCCAACCAAGAAGATTTATTTTCTACCAAAAAGACGAATTTTCGACAAATTACATAAATTTTCAACTAAATAGTTTGAAAAATGGATGTGATGCTAGTTTATAAAACTTTTTAACTAAATAGTGAAATTTATAAACTGAACAAGATCAATTATTAACCAAAAATAGTGCACTTAAATTTTCATTTAAGAAAATTAATTTTCAATTAAAAAAAAACAATTTTCTACAAAACAGTTAATTTTGAACCAGTGTTGAATTTTCAAGCGAAAAGGAAGAAATTTCTACAAACCAGTTGAATTTTCAATCCCACAATATGAATTTTTAACAGAAAAGTTCATTTTTAACCAAGCAGTTGAATATTCAACAAAATAGTCCAATTTTCAGTTTAAAAATTTAATTTTTAATTAATAAGAAAACGATTTTTTAACTAAAATTACGAATCTTCAACCAAAAAATTAACTTTTAAGAAAGTAGTTCAACTTTCAACCAAGTAGTGGAATTTTGAACTTAAAAAGATGAATTTTTAATGCAAAATGTAAGTTGATATTTCAACAAGAAAATATTTTTATTTAAAGTGAAGCACATTAAAATTTAAGCAGCAAAAACGAACTTTCAGGAAAATACTTGAATCCTCAACTACAAAAGATTAATTTTGAATTTTCACTTTTCAAGCAAAAAAGACGAATTTTCAATAAAATAGTTGAATTTTCAAACAAGAAGTATGACTCAAACAAAAAAATCAATTTTGTACCAAAAAAGACGATTTTTCAACCCAATACATAAATTTTTAACTAAAAAAGATAAATCGTCAACCAAAAATTAAATATTTAATTTTTTCCTTGAAAACATTAATTTACAACCAAAGAGATGAATTTTCAACTAGAATGATGGAATATTCAATTTGAATTAGTTACATTTTCAGTTTAAAAAATAATCATTTGAAAAAAAAAACATTAATTAAAAAATAGTTATATTTTAAAACAAAGTGATGAATTTTTAAGTAAAATAATGAATCTTCAACTGGAATAGTTGAATTTCAAACCAAAAAGATGAATTTTCAACAACAAAATATCATTTTTCAACCAAAAATTTAATATTTACATTTTTAGTTAAAAAAATTAATTTTCAACCCGAAGAAAAATCAAATTTTCAACAAAATAGTTTAAGTTTCAACTGAAACAGTTAACTTTTCAATAAAAAAATTAATTTTCAGTCAAAGGAAAAACGAATTTTCCATAAAATAGTTCAATTTTCAACCAAACAGATGAATTTTCAAGTAAAATTATGAATCCTCAATTTGAATAGTTGAATTTGAAAGAAAGGATATGAAATTTCTACTAAAATGATGAGTATTTAACTGGAATAGTTGAATTTTCAGTTGAAAAAAAAAGTTTAATTTTCAATAAAAAAATCAAATTTTCAACTAAATGATGAATCTTTAACTAGAATAGATGAATTTTAAACCAAAAAGATGAATTTTTGATAAAAGATTCAAACTTTCAACCAAGCAGTTTTATTTTCAACCAAAAAGATGATTTTTCAACTGGAATAGTTGGATATTAAAATAATATGAATTTCCAACCAAAATGATGAGTCTTTAATGGAGAAAGTTGAATTTTTAACCAAAAAGATGAATTTTCTACCAAATAAATTTCTACCAAAATAGACGAATTTTCAACCAAATACATGAATTTTGAACTAAAAAAGATAAATTCTCAACCAAAAATTGAATATTTAATTTATGCGTGGAAAAAGTGAATGTACAACCAAAGAGATGAATTTTCAACTAAAATGATGGAATATTCAATTGGAATTAGTTTAGTTTAGTTTCAGTTTAAAAAATAATCATTTTAAACGAAAAAAATTAAACAATGTGATGAATTTTTAAGTAAAATAATGAATCTTCAACTGAAATAATTGAATAGTTTAACTAAAAAGATGAATTTTCATCAAAAAAAGATCATTTTTCAACCAAAAATTTAATATTTAAATTTTTAGTTAAAAAAATTAATTTTCAGTCAAAGGAAAAACGAATTTTCGATAAAATAGCTCATTTTTCAACCAAAGAGATAAATTTTCAATTCAAGTGATGAATCTTCAACTAAAAAAATTAATTTTTAACACAAGAGTTTAACTTTCAATCAAGTAATTAAATATTCATTCCAAAAAAATTTATTCTGAACAAAAAATGTAGTAGTTGATATTTCATCAGAAAATTTTTTTAATTTTTCATCAAGAACAGTTTAATTCAACGAAAACAAATTAGTTTTCAGCCAAGAAGATTAACTTTGTGTCAAAAAAAAAAACATTTTTAAATCAAAAAGATTTGAATTCATCCAAAAAAAGATGAATTTTTAACAAAGTAGTTCAATCCTCAACCAAAAAAAAAATAATTTTCAACCAGTTACATTTTTAGCCAAAAAAGATTAAATTTTTTCCAAAAGAGAAGAATTTTCTACCAAATATTTTCTACCAATATGATTAATTTTCTAACAAAATAGACGAATATTCAACAAAATATTTACATGCTCAACCAGACATGAATTTTCAACTAAAATCGATCAATTTTCAACCAAAAATAGAATAGTTACATTTTCAATTTAAAAAAAAAAAATAATTTTTAACCAAACTGATGAATTTTGAACCAAAATGATGATTCTTTAACTGGTGTGGTTGAATCATAAAACAAAAAGATGAATTTTGAACCAAGAAGATTAATTTCTACCAAAAAAGACGAATTTTTAACTAAAAAAGAGTTTTCAGTGAAGAGAAAAACAAAATGGTAAACAAACTGTTCAACTTTCAACCAAGAAGATTAATTTTCCAGCAAAAAGAATGAATTTTCTACAAAATACATGAATTTTCAACCAGATACTTTAATTTCCAAGAAAACAAATTAAATTTCAACCAAACTGACGAATTTTCAACTAAAAGGATGAATCTTTAAATAAATGAATTTTCAACAAAAGTCTTCAACTCAAAAGGTGATTTTTTAATCCAGAAATGAATTTTCTGAAATTGGAATACTTAAGTTTTCAACAAAAAATGTAATTTTAAATCCAAAAGTGATCAATATTTTACTAAAGAGCTGAGTTATTAACCAAAACCATGCATTTTTAACGAAGAATATTAATTTTCTACCATGAAAGCTCAATTTTTAATAAAAACATGGCTTTTCAACACAATAGTTAAATTTTGAATTGAAAATATGCATTTTCAAACAAATGATTTAATTTTCAACTAAAGAATAGACATTTTCAATTATTAAAATTAATTTTAAACGTAAAAATAACAAACTTTTAACGAAATCGTTGAATTTGCAAGAAGCAGTTGATTTCTCAATACACTTTCAATTAAATAGTTGAATCTGTTAGCAAAAAGACCATTTTTTTTAAATACAGTTTAATTTTTAATCGAATAACTGAATTTTTAGATTAAAAAGGAAAATATATAACCACAAATCGAATAGTTAAGTTTCCAGTAAAAAAATTAATTTTCAACAAAATAGCTAAATTTTCAATCAAAGAATTTCTCATCAACATTTCAACACATTCAAGATAAAAAGTCGAATTTTTTGGAAAAAAGTTGATTTTCAAACCGGTAAAGAAAATTTTTCAAGAAAAAACCTCTTACTTATCAAGAAAGTTGAATCTTCAAGAAAATTTTGCATTTTTCAACTAAAAAGATAATTATTCAACCGAAAATAAAATCGTTAAATCTTCAGCTTAAAAAATTAATTTTCAAGAAGAAAAAACCAATTTTTAACCACTAAAATTGAACTAAAAAATTCGATTAACAAAATAGTTAAATCGATTTTAATTTTTATTCAAAAATAGTTGAATAGAAAAAAAGTGGATTATTTCTTAACAAAACAAAAAGTTTCAGGATACTAGTTGAATTTTAAACCAAAGAACTACATTTTCACGTAAAATGATAAATCTCTAAAAAAGAAATTAATTTAAAAAAAAGAGTTCAATATTCAGCGAAAGAGTGTAATTTTCAGAAAAAAAGTTATTTTTAAACAATGGAGATTAATTTTTGTTAAAAAAATAATAAATTATCAACATAATACATAAGTTTTCAACAAAGTTCTGAAATTTTAAATGCAAACGATAAATTTCAATCAAAACTAGAACAATTGAATTCTCTGTTGAAAAATTAATTTTCAACCAAAAATAAAATGATTTTCCAACGAAATAGTTAAATTTTCAAAAAAGGTATGAATGCAAAAAAATTGCTAACTTTTTTTGTCTAATGCCTACGCCTAAAATCTTTTATTTTTAAAGGCCCTACATTTTAAATTGTTTATTTTTAAAGGTTTTATTTGCAAAATTTCAATTTCTTGGTCTCCTAATTTTTAGTAGTTTATTTTAAAATTTAAAAAATCAATTTTTAAGTACAATTTCAGAAAGGTTTTCAAATTAAATAATTTCGACCTAAAATATTTCTAAGTAGAAATTTTTTTAAATAATCAGAATTTGAAAGAATTAGAAATTTAAAACGTCACAAATTTAAATATATACATTTCTTCAAAAAGATTGAATTTTAACGGTACTAAATTTTTCAAGACATTTTTCAACTTTTCAGATTTGGAAATTTCAAATTGCCGAATTTTGAAGTCTATATTGAAGAATTTTGAGCACATAAAATCGGAAATGATAGCATTTTTTTCTCAATTTAAAAAATTCTGAATGAAAAAACTTCAGTTTCCAATGTTTAGTATTACACTTTTTAAATTTACAATAAAATTTCATTAATTTTCGACTACAAAATCGAACTTTGCAACGAAATTCATGAATTTTCAAATGAAAAAGACAAATTTTGAACATAATAGTTGAATTTTGAACGAAAAAAGATTAGTTTTCAACCAAATTGAAGAATTTTGATTAATTTTGATTAATTTAATTTAATTTTTGATTTTAATTTTTGGATTAATTTCTGCAAACAAAAATTCAACAAAGTACATGAATTTTCAACTAAAAAAGATATATAGTCAACCACAAATATGATAATTAAATTTTTAGCAAAAGAAAAACAATAATATTAATTTTCAACCAAAGAGGTGAAGTTGTGATAATTAATATTACAACCAGGTATTATGATTTTAAATCAAAACGAGTTGAACTTATCCAAAAAAGGCGAATTTTGGATAAAATACTTGAATCCACAACTAAAATAAATTAGATAGATTTTCAACCCAATAGTTGTATTATTGACTATAAATATGAATTTTTAACCAAGCATTAAATATTTACATTTTTATTGAAATAATTAATTTTAAATAAAAAAAACGATTTTGTTTATAATAATTGATGCCTTCACAAAATAACCTGATTTTCTACCAAATTGTTAAATTTTCCAGACAAAAAGAAATATTTTCTACAAAATAGTTGAATTTTCAATAAAATAGTTAAATTTGAAGTTAAAAAATGGATTTTTGATAATAAAAACTAATTATTAAAAAAGTTCAATTCTCAACCGAAGATATGAATTTTAAACCCGAGAAACAAATTTTGTAGAAAACATTTTAATTTTTAACCCGAAAATATACATTGTCAACAAAAAAATTAATTTTCAACGAAAAAAAATGAATTTTAAACCAAATACTTAAATTTATATTTAAAAAATTAATTTTTAATACAAAAAATAATTTTTAATAAAACAGTTCAATTTTCAACCAAAAGATGTGACTTTTCTGCTAAAATATGAATTTTTAACTCAAAGATACAAATTTTAAAAAAAACAGTTGACCATTTCACCAGAAAATAAATTTTTAATACAAAGGAACGAATTTTCAACAAAATAGTTGAATC